>BMAC01000559.1:657242-677387 GCA_014905375.1 Phtheirospermum japonicum | reverse complement strand
GCTTTATACAATCAGCTTAGTTGAGTGTTAACCTTCTAACCCACCTCTTAACAACTTGCTAACTAACCTCTAAACAAATAATTAATAGCTTTGATTTTTGACTTAACAATTAATAGTATTTACATTTTGATCCCTACACTTTATTATACTTCAATACTCAGGGATAGTTTTTTAATTATCCCTCATTTTACTTCTAATAAGGCATTAGACAGAGAGAATCTTCTTTACAACAAAATATATTGATGGGAAGGCTGAATTCCAGTGGCAGTACTTTTTGGATCAAGTGTCGCCTATTCATGTAAACGAAGCATTCATAAATAATCAAGATTTTTTCTTATACATTATATCCAAACGTATTATAATAATATGATGATGAAAATGATTTCATACAATCCGATAGTACCTTCAAAAACTATAGCTCTACTGGTAAAGTGTCCAAAGCAAAAGCAAGGAATTGCTAGAATTTTAGCTAAAACCCTTATTATATGTAACACTTATAAAATGATACATTTTGTAGAAAAAGTGTTACCCAAAAATTAAATGTAACACTTATAAAATGTTACTTAGTAGTGTTACAATTGAAATTCTAAATGTAACACTTGATTAAAGTGATACTACAGGCCATAAAAGTGTTACTTAAAATTTAAGGTAGCACGGGCAACTGTAGCACCAATCAAAATGTTACCTATTGTCAATAGTAACACTCTTTGTCTATTAAATAACACTTTATTGGTGTTACTATAGGTCACTTTTTTTGTAGTGTTTGCCTGTGACCTTTACTTTTAGTGCTCGATTTATGATTATATAATTACTAAGATGCTATGGGAATTCGTCGATGGACAACTTACTTTGATTTTTTTAAATCATATTCACGTGCAATCCTAAATGGATGAAGATTGTTTGCTTTGTTGATCAAAGGTATCAGAAACTAGAGGATCAACCTGATATAATTTTAAGAACTATCAAAACCAAGTTGGATGCTATGATGAGAGATTTACGTGATAACGAGATTTTTGGATAAATTATTTTAGGTGAGTATAATAAAATTTTATGTTTTCATATTATTTAATCTATGAATAATAAATTATCAATATTTTTTATTTTTTAATTTGTCATTAATTTCTATTTTATGATATTTTTTTTAGTTATTTATACCGCGGAGTTCCAAAAGAGAGGTTTTACTCATGTACACACACTTCTTTTTCTACCAAAGTAAGACAAATGCCCAAATGCTGGTGCTATTGATCGAATCATTTTAGTTAAAATTCTGATGAAAAAGATCCAATATTTTATATTGCTTTATTGAATTTGATGATTCGTGGAACATGTGGTCATTTATAAAGATCATCTCCTTGCATGGTTGATGAAAATTGCACAAAATATTTTCCAAAAAGGTTTTTAGACACCACTACTGTCGATAGCGATGGTTACCTTGTATATAGACATGAAATAGTGGAAAACTATTACAAAAAATGGTGTTTAGCTAGATAATTGGTGGGTCATTCTATGTAATATTTATCTATTGCTAAAGTATGGAGCTCATTTAAATGTTAAATGGTGTAACCAGTCCAGATATATAAAGTATTTGTTCAAGTATTTTCACAAAGGTAACGATAGGATCACTGCAACGTTCTATAAGAACAAAGATGGGGATGCAGAGGAGTAAAAGATTGATGAGATCAATATGCATTATGATTGTCCTTACATTTCTCCATGTGAAGCTATTGGAGAAAATTAGGTTATAAAATCCAGTATCAAACTCCACCTATTATGCGTTTTAAGTTTTCATCTTCCAAGAGAGTAAAATGTATTATATAATGATAATGATCAGTAGGACACGATAATTAAATGTAAATCAACACATCATAGAATGATTTTAGGTTTGTTCAAGAAGAATAAATATTCAGAAGTATAGAGCTTGACTTATGTTGAGTTTTCTAAAAATCTTGTTTGGAACTTAATAAAAAAAATGGACACCTAAGAAAGTATATTTGTTAATTTGTACAAATGTACTATATTCCGCAACGATCAAGTGATAACTATTATTCTCGGTGTCTTCTAAATGTAATTCAATGAGCCCAATGTCACGATGATATTAAAAAAAGTTAACAACATGCAATACGATACATATAGTGATATATGATATTATCTGAGATTGTTGTTAGATGATAGGAAATATATTGACGGTATATCAGAAGCAAGTAATTAAGTATCATCACATTCCGTGAAATCTTTATTTGAAACCTTGCTTGCATCAATATCTTTAGCACGTCCTGAAAAGTGTGATAGAAATGCTTGGAAGATTTATCAGACGACATTCTATATAATCAAGGAAAGTTGAGAAATTACAAAGGTAGCTTAATCGAACTTTTTACACTTACTTTTTATGAAAAGTTCATCAGCGAGAGAACGGAGCAGTTATTAGTAGAAAGCCTGACTCGAGTCGAATCTCTCGAGAAATGGCAATCGGAATCAAAATGTCATTTTATCACAATTAAACTAAATACAAAATCAATAAATATTAGTTTTAATTTTAGAAAACAAGAGAAACATAGCTAAAGCGGCTTGAATAAAGACTTAACAATCTATTAACAACACATTAACATAAATCATGAAATTTTTATAACGTTAAGATCGGACACAGAAAAAAGCAAGAATAAAACTTGGAGAGAAAAGAAAGTATTCAGAATGCAAATCAAAATCTAAAATGAGTTAGTAAATCACTTATGTTCTAACTACACCAAAAGAGTAACAACCTTGAACTGAAAGCAAGAAGATGACAGTGGAGTAAAAATAACCCTTCATTAACAAATCAAGCACCAATATCAATAATTAAACTAAAATCCATACGCAAGAAAGCTAAAGATCCATACAATTTTTGAAAATAACAAGAAAAATGTAATAAATCAAGAATTACAAATTACCCAAAAATATTCTTACAATCTTTAAAGCCGAAAGAGAGAAAGATATTCCACATGAACTAGCATCTCACAATCTGAATTGTCATCTAAAAATAAAGAAAACAAGTTAGGTTTCTTCTAGATTGTAAACTGAAAAGGTGGAAGAACAAGATTGGTGAAAACAACCCTCCTAGGTCAGAAATAGGAAGGTTTGTAGGTCTAATCCGCAGCTGAAAAATGTTGTAACTTATATAGTGTGGGTCAAGGAGGGCACCATGGTAAATTTATCCAAAAACGACCGACCATCGATCGACCATCGACTTTCATCGATCGATGGTATCCCTGCCACCGATTATGTGTCAATCAATGGTGGCAGTCGATGGTGAGGAACAGTAGCGTGTCGATGCTCCGTCGATGATTCGTTTTGGTTGATGGTGGCGTAGAGTCCTTGGCAGGTCGATACTCATGTTGTTGATGCGGGCGATAGGCGCGCATCAATGTATCTTGTCGATCAACGGTGGCGTAGATTTCTCGGCAGGTTGATCAATTCATGTTGTCGATGCGGGCGGGAGATGCGCGTCGATGGTGCATCGATTGCACATTGATCGACGGATATGTCTCTCAAGCTCATGTCATATTTTCATCGATTCAAGCTGGTCGTGACTCTTAGAAATGCGCTAGGCTCTGCTCGACAATTTATAAAGATAAAAAAAACCAGACTAACACAAATATTTATAAAAGATATAAGAAAAAGTTCTGAAATAATAAAAAGTCGACACAAGTTACGTAAAAGCCAAAAGAAATAAAAACGAGACAAGACATGACTCAAATCCCACTATAACACACAAAACAAGACACAAAAATAAATGAAAAACACACACAAATATGAACAAATTAGTAGCAATTATTGACATTTGTTTTTATACTCTATAAATTATTAATTGTATTCTATTCTATTACTTTTATTACCAATATTTTTAATTCTATCATCAATGCACTTTTCCTTTAATGAGTGATGCTGAAATTCAGAACCTTACTTTATTTAAAGTTGAAAATAGATTGAACGTAAGGGAAAGAATTTCAAAGATTCTCCTCTCATTCCTATTCAAAAGGTTTTTCGATTCCATTATGTATCACAATAGATTTATTGCTGAAAAATTGAAGTATGATCGTGAGGCACTCATTGAAGAACATGGTAAATTGGTTGATAACTTGAATCTTGACCAGTGTTACAGTTACAATAAAGTCATGGATGTAGTACATTTGACTAAGGGTAGTATATTTATTTTATATGGATTCGGAGAGATCAGTAAAATATTTATTTGAAGGACACTTACCACGACTATTCGATCTAATGGTGGAATGCATCTGAATGTAACATCTAGCGGAATTGCCTTTCTTCTTCTTCTTCTTTTTCCGAAAGGAAGAACTGGGGATTTCATATTTACGATTCCTTTTAATCTCCACCAAGGTTCATCATGTTCAATCTTTACTAGAACTCTATTTGCAAAATTAATGTTGCTTGCGCAGCTCATTATCGTGGACGAAACACTGATGATGCATAGACATTGTTTTGAAGCTTGACAAGTGTTGAAAGACGTGATGGGATCACAAAAAAATTCTAACATGCAGCTTCCATTCGGTAAAAAATAATAGTTCTTGGTAGAGATCTTTGTCAAACTATCGATTATTCCAAAAGGCACTAGCGTAGACATAGTTCACGCGAAGATCAGTTCTTTGCTTTTATAGACTCATTGCATGATTTTGTGGTTGACCAAGAATATGAGGCTGCAGAATTTAAGTTTCCATCCCGATTGTGTCGAAAAAAATACCGACTAGATAAATAATTTATGTGATGGAACAGTTGGAAGATTAAACAATGGTGTCGTCCAAATCAAAATCTAAGATGATTTATTATTGAAAGATGGTGGTGACAAATTGCATCAATTGTGTCGAGAACATATCCACAATTTGAAAAAATTATTTAATGCTCCGCTTATTTGGAGGGTCGTGTTCTTCTCTTAATGTCGTTGATTTCATTAATGAATATATGATGTCATGGAATGATGGTGAATGTAAAGTATATCTTAACTCTGCTAGTGCGTAAAAGTTTGATTCAAACATTGACATATAATTGGAGTTTCTAAATACCATCAAATGTTCTGCATTGCCAAACTATGAGCTAAAACTTAAAATTAGAACTCCACTCATGTTGATGAGAAATACCGATCATTTCTTTGTATTTTGTAATTGAACCAAGTTTTTTTACAAATCTTGACAATCATGTTGTACATGCTAAGATTCTTCAAGAAAATAATGCAAGTGGCTTGGTGTTTATCCCTATAATGACTGCCACACCATCTAATCTGTGGATGGTTTTCAAGTTTCAACGACCATAATTTACTGTGATCGGGTCATACGCCATGACCATTAACAAAAGTCAAGAATAATCTCTCTCTCACGTTTCACTTTTCCTAAAGAAGTCAGTTTTCAGTAATGACCGATTATATGTTGCTATATCAAGATATGACCGATCGTAATGGTTTAAAAATTTTGATCGTCAATGATGAGATTAAGCGTATTAATAAAACTACAACTGTTCTTTACAAAGAAGTTTTTCATAATTTGTAAAATACATCTCACTACAAGAAATGAGCTTAAGAGGGAGGACAAAATAGGGAGGACATTGGTGTCATGCCTATAGGTACGACATATAGGCACGACATTCAAAAGTCCTTTCAATAGGTTCGATAACCTATTGGAAGGACATTTGTCCTCCCAGTATATAACAAGTCGTTGCTATATGTTCTACCTTTAGGGACGACATTTTGTCTTTTTTATAGAATATAATAAGTCGTCCCTATATGTTTTACCTTCTTTAGGGACGACATTTTGTCCTTCCTATAGGATATAATAAGTCGTCCCTATATGTTTTACCTTTAGGGACGACATTTTGTCCTTCCTATAGGATGTAAAGTCATCCCAAAAAAGAGCATTTAATTACTTTGACCAACCGTAAGTAGCCTTTTATTTAATTAATATTTTTATTCATATATGTATCATTTATTATTGATGCGATCATCAAGTAGATCAGTACCTAATAACACACAACACAGCCACACACTAAAGTGGTAAAAATATCATGACTATCTGTAGTTTTAAATGATGATTGCTTTTATTTTTACTTTATAATATTATCAAACTAAAATCTATTTACCTACTTCATTCATGCCACTAATGTGTATTTTCGTATTAAAAATTGGTAAATCAAAATGGTTGTACTAGTTTTTGTGATAACAGTAAAATGGAGCAAAGAAATTACCTAATAACTTTTGGTTCTTTTCTTTTTTTAGGATATCATGTATGGTGATGGACAAGACATGGACGCGTATTACGAATAAGATGTCCACGGAGTTCAGGCGTGCAGTGATAGAATTTATTAATAAATTTAGGTCTCCTGTGAATAAGAAAGGCTTGATTAAGTGCTCGTGCAATATATGTTTAAATATGGAGTCTCATAAGATAGAAGTTGTTCAAATCCATATTCAGAGGTTTGGGCTTGATGCACCGTATGATACTTGGATTCACCATGGTGATTTCTCACCGGAACACCAAACTGGTCCATCACACCAACCTGGTCCGTCAGACGTTGACTTTGAAATGATGATGACATGACAAATGTTATGGCATACTTGGACCAAGATGATGAGTACGAATCAGATGGCCCTGAGTAGCAGTATCGTAACGTGTACGAAGTTATGAACACTAAATTATATAAAGGGGTTTCATCATTCTCTTCGATGGATTTTCTATTAAAGTTGATAAAAGGCCAGTCCTAATGCAACAAAGGTAAGTCCTAATCTAACAAACGCATATAAAATGAATCTAAATTATGTAAAAATAATAGAGTTGATGATAATACTGTTACTATATAATCAAAAAAATTCTAAATGCATTGAGGAAATAGAATAATCTTTTGTTTAATATATTTACTATCAACGTATCTACTTTCCCAATAATGTATTTTTTTTTCATGAATTTCAAGTGTACTATAACCTCCAATCAATATTTAAAGAAGTGTATACATTGGCGTGTGGATGTGATAAGTTTGCCCAATTATACGTTGGATGTGTAGTGAATGGGGTTCGTTTCTTGACTCATGATCGAGACATTCGCCAACTAATGCAAAATAGTGATGTGTCAATGCGTGGAGTGGGTGGAGAAATGTATTATAGCATTTTGAAGACATTATATAACTTCATTACACTGATTGATTATCAGTTGTTCTATTTCGATACAAGTGGTTTAAATGTGATCATCGACATATGATGCATGACAGAAATATCATAAATATAGACACTGGTACGGAGGGTTACAAAGATAACTAGTTCATACTTACAACTCAAGTCAGACAAGTATTTTATACCAAGGACCCTGCTCGCCCTTTAAGATGTCAGATTGTCCATGAAGTCCACCATAATGTAGAGGCTGGTTCATCGACGGACTTTTTGACTGATGTAGATATGTTGAACCATGACAACTCTTCACAATTCACACTGTTTGTTGATCTTGTAAATCTCGAGCACATAAAGCTACATCAATATGACATGCCGCATGATCACGCTGTTGAAACTCATTTTCCATCTTCAAGCACATCTACATCATTTGACATGTATAGCGACGATGACATGGAGGATGACACCCTAGTCGAGTATGAACATGTTTAACAATAAGATCATATCACGAGTGAAGATGAAATAAATGATTATCTGCAAATAGGAGATAGTGATTCTGATTAGTATCGTAACGCTGCTATAATTATGTTTTAATTACCATAATCTTCAGACCATCATCATCATCCTCATTTTATTTTTTAATTATCGTAACACTGGGATTCTAATTAGTTTTTCAACACCAATCAAATTGACTGATTTTATTTTTATTTTATAAGATTCATTTATTTTATTTATATATTTTTTCTTAAAAAATTCACGTTAGATAATATTAAGAAAAATTAGTGTCTTCTTTACATTTTCTATTTACTGCTCTATAACCCTATTCATTCATAACAATTGGATATAGAATTATATTCTTTCGATTTCTTTTTAAAAATAAATAAATTTAGACAGATGCTTTTTTTAGATTATTATTATAATTTAGATTAATAGTGTGACAGTACTATCTTTTAATAATTYTAATGGCTATTATTATTATTAATTAATATGTAAATTCTTACAACAAATAATCATATACACAATTCAAAAATAAAATAAATAACACCAAGCTTCCTATTCCACCCAAAACAATGGCGGCAAGGGTGAATAATCCGAGTGGCAAATTCTAAAAATTGGAGTGAATACATTAGCGGCAAATTTTTTTTTTCACAAAAGCTTTTAGGGGTTTTCCCTCTCGTTTGAAAAACTCTTCTGGTCTCCTCCCTCTCCAAAACTCGGCCCTTCCTCATCTACTCTGCTCTCCCCGTGCAGCCCCTAATCTACCTCCACAGTGCTGCCCCTAGTTCGCCTCCACGGTCCAGCCTAAAGTCCAACTCCACAGGTGTTGTAGTCCCATCCAAGAAACATCCCTATTTATCTTTCTTCCTTCACCTCTACAATTGATTCGATTTTATTCTAATTAAGGGAATGTTTATGATTATTTGAAGTTTAGTTCATAGTTTCTAATTGTCTTTTACTCAAATTCAGTATCTACATAATGTTTTCTTTGCGTCGTGTAAAACCAGAACTTTTTGGACGAGCAAATTGTAATTCCCTTTCTGATTTCATTTTTTTTTAATTATTTCAGATAGGAAGCGAGAGACTACTTCGTGAGGAAGAATATGACCACGAAAATAAATTTTCTTGTGCCTTTGGCTTACCCAACCAATTAGCTTTACTTTGATTTTCATTGTTAATTTTTGGGTTTAGTGAATGGTATTGTTTTTATTTTTTTCAACTTTGGATCTTTTATTACATTTCTGAAAACTTGGGGGTTTTGCACATAATTCACGAAAACTTGGAGCTTGCTATTTCTTAGTTTTCTTGTTTTCACATTATCGTGTTTGAGTTTCTATTATGGCGTCTCTCAATCGGAGGAGGCGAAAAAGAACAAGTTTCGAGAGCGTGAGGCCACTGATGATGCCTCAGGTTACCCCAATTTGTAAGTTTCTAATTTTTATTCCTGTAGATTAACATCTTGTATTGCAATGCTGATTGGATTAGTAAATTATTTATTTTTTTCGTGATTTCTTCTTAATCAGTTTACTATTAGTTGAATTGTATTTTTTTATTAATTAATCGTAGTATAATCAGTTGATGATGATGGAACTGTGCCATAAAATTCTTAATTTATGATTGTTGTAATTTCAATTTATGTGTTACTGGTATTTCCACATGCTCTTATTTATTTAGGATATCTTCATTATGAGTCCATTCGAGTGAATGAAAGTTTGGTTGATAATAATATGTATTCTAACCATCGAATCATCAACTTTAACATATCTGATTTGTTTCATGCTGGTGCCAAAATCATTTACCTGGGTATCCATTTGATTATTGGATTAACTCATCTTTAGGTGATTATCCCTTGTCAAATAGTTGTCAACCTTATAAATCAATTTTTTCTAACACCTATATTGGTCATTATTGACATTCAGCCTAAAGAGCTTGGGATACCTACTAAATCTTATTATGCAGTGGAAGAAGTTAAAGAGGTACGATAAAAATGAAAATGCAAACCTTAATGGGTTGTTTATATTATGATACCTAAGGTCTAAGGGGTTTTGCAATTTTTAAAGAGATTTTTTTTTTTTTGTTATTAGGTCAAACATCAAGGATTTGTTTTTTGTACTCACCCCTTAATAGAACTCTGAAAAATGAATTCTAGTCCTTAGCACAAACCATCTGATGATTGGTGAGAAGATATGTTCTAATATTTTGGATGAACTTGCAGAATGCCACTCAGAAAAGCCAGAAAGTGTTCATGCATGTTCCTTCAGAAATCGATGCTCATGAAGTTGAAGAAATTGTTATGGTTGTCTTAAAATAAAATTTGCCCATTTTATTCCACCTTTAGTTTTTGTTTGTTTGTCCGGTTCACGTTTCCTTAGATATTTTATCCTGTTCTATCTACAAATGCTTATTATTCCAGCCTTTTCTTGACATGGTAGTAGTGGAGCACTTGTTAAGAGACGTGAAAGACACAACTATTAGCACCCTTGCAACAGAGTTTTTTACAATCTTCACCCATTTTAGTCTACTCTGATGGCTCTCAAAAATTAGAAAAATACTATCCCCATTATACTCCTTGCACTTGTGATATTCTGATGCTATGTTGAATAATCGAGGAACTAATGAACATAACATCTTTCTCCTGTTCAGGTGACTGGAAAACTTGCTGCATTGAAGGGTTTGGAAGGACGTTTGACAGAAATCCGAAGTTATTTTGATCTCGTTATTGATGGGAAGCTCCCCTTGAACCATGAGATTCTCTACCATCTCCAGGTACTAATTTGCATTAATTTGTAAAAATTATTACATCATTAGCTTGCCATAAATTATCCCTTAACCATAAATTGTTTTCATCTCATATTGCTATGCTACCTAACTTCCGCAGGACGTGTTCAATCTACTACCAAACCTAAATGTGTCTTAACTAGTTAAAGCTTTTGCAGGTAAAATATGTCTCCATTTTTTGTTATTTGCTATTTATCAGCTTTGTGCAAAGCTATTGTGTCATGTTCTGTTGTAATTTTAATATTTATGTACGTTCTCTCTATATATTGAAAACAAATGACATGATGTTGTAATTTTAATATTCTTCGTCTTTATTCATTTTTTCTTTTTCATTTAATATGAGTGTCTTCAATTTTCATTACAATGCTGTAACCCTGTGTTTGACAAGGGCTGATTCATGGGACTTGTTTAGACTTCAATATGGGTGGTAAAAGATATATGTCAAATGTGTGGCTATTATTAGTATTTACCTGGTTTGTAGTTGTAATTTTTCTCAATTCTATTACATAAAGAAGGGTTAGCAAAATGGAATGTAGGATTTATACTGAGTTATGAAATATGTATATGGGAGTGATACAAAAACATTTTATTTTTTTGTTTCTTTCTCTACCATTTATATATATTTTTTTATTTTATTACATTTTATGGCCAAATCAGCAACTGGGCAGACAACAACAGTTGATTAAATTCAGAGATGAAAATTGAATGGGATTAAGAGAATTAAAAAAAGAGGTTTCAGCAAGCCAACACTCTGTAAGTGCTTCTTCATTCTCATTTGTTTCTTTTTTATATTGTTGATTTGTTGTGGGGAGTTTGTTTTTATTATTGTTTATTTGTTTGTTTTGTTTTAAGTTTTTTGTAAGATGAACGCCATTGTTATAGCTCGAAACCTCCGCCATCGCCATCGTCTTTGAGTTTTGATTTTTAATGTTATTGTGCTAAAATATTATATTATATGTTACAAGTATTCAATGATACCGAACGACTTCAAGCTGATCTTAACATTGCAGCATAAATAACTTATTTCTACCCATATCTTGTTGTCTATGTCCTGCACAAAGATAAACAACTGAATCTGAATGACTGCAGTTATTGATATGAATTGTGCCTTTTATATTTTCTGGTTGCAACAGGCATCTGATATCTTTTTCCAATCATCTCAGTGCCGCGTAGCAAGAAACAAACTGTTGCAGTGGTTTCCACATTGAGATCTAACAAGAAAGTCTTGAGTCCGGAGGATAAGGTTGTCATAAATTCATTTTCGTGTGATTGGATAGATGACTTTGACTTTCCCACTTCACATTTCTCTGATTATTAGGTTGTTTGTTCCTTCTCATCACTGGAAAGCGGTTGAGGAGTTGCACGAAGAGGAAGAAAAACCTGAGGATACTTACGAAATCTTCGAGAGGAAACGATAAAGGAAAATAGAGGTTTGGATATGTTGCCATTTTTCTTTTCATGCTGTTCTTAATTTTTCTCTAACCTCCATACTATTGCAGCAATGGCGAGCACAACAGGTTGCTAGTGGGAGGCCAAAGATAATGCTAATTTTCAGCCGTTGGGTGGTTATTGATATTGATAGTTTAATATACTATTTATAGTTGTAAAAGTTCTTGTTATAGCCTTAGAATACAAATCCTCATTTGGAGATATTAATGAGTTCCTGTGTTCCATCACCTGGAATTATATGGCTTGCTTTGATGAGTTTTACCTTGTATAGTTGAGTCGGGATCTAATTTGGTTGGATGGATTATTAATGGATTATGTTCTTGCTTTTGTTTTTGGGTGAATTGTTCGGTGTTGTCCGCTTATTGTTTGGTTGGGTTATGGATTGTGTGAAATAAATCGGTTACAAATTTGCAGGTGTGAATCGCCTAAAACGGCAAAATTCAAAAAAAAAATACAGTGATTTTACATCGGCTGTTTAAATAACTGATGTGAATTTACCAATGTTTACATCGGAATCTTCATGTTTTTACATCAGTTTCTAGAGAACCGATGTAGTATAATGCATCGGTTGTAGAACTGGTGTTAAACGCTTAAAATAACCGATGTAAAAGCTATTTTCTGTAGTAGTGTAAGTACCATTTGCAACGACTTTTTCCTTGTATAAACCATTAGCAACGTCAGAATTGGGAGGACATGTCGTTCCAATATCTGAAACACAGTAGGGAGGACAAATATTGGCACGACAAGTCGTGCCTATTAGTTTATGGGTTTTAGGGACGACAATTGTCGTTCCTATATAACTATAGCCTCATGGCTATAGGGACAACAACTTTAGGACGACATGTCCTCCCAATAGACCAAAAGTAATGAAAATAACTTGTATAGGGAGGACTTTTGTCCTCCCTCTTAACCTCAATTCTTGTAGTGTCTTGTCTAATAATAATCCTTTTATAAACCACGTTATACCATTTTCAATATTATTCGATATTTGAATATATATATATATATATATATATAGGGGTGGGTTAGTTATATACACTAGCAGTGCTTTTATTATACAATCCTAATACTTTTAATCAAATAAGAAAATATACAAAAAATCTGATCCATCCATTTAATTCGATTTAAGACCCATAATTGACCCTAGGTTCACATATAAGGACATGGTTCTCATTTGAACCTAATCATATATATATATATATATATATATATATATATATATATATATATATATGACCCATAATTGACCCTAAGTTCACATATAAGGACATGGTTCTCATTTGAACCCACCCCTATATATATATATATAAAACTTCAGTATGCATATTTACAATAATTTATTTAAATATTTTAATACATTTAAATTCAATTACTTTTATTTAAGATAAAACTAAAATAAAATAAGCGGTTACAATACTAATTGTTATAACATTGAGGTGTATATTGACCAAAATAAGAGACCAGCTAGAAGTATAAATGATCCGAAACAAAATATATGGGCGTAATTGATCGCAAAAAATATTAACTTCTATTTAATCGGAATTAAAATGTGGGGCTGGTTGCTTTTGATTTCTGATTTTCTTTTTGTTTGACTTTTATATACACAAATAAACATTTCTACAATTTCTCCACTAAACATTATGTCTAATTAAACTTAAATCAAATTTCAGTTTCAAACACTATCAAATATTGATACTCAACTTATTGATTTCGAGATTCATGAGATGGCAAAATTAACCTACCCGGCAACCATATCCAGCTAGAGAAAGAACACGGCAAGCCCAAAATAATGTGCATGCTGGATTTTAAACGTGTTCGGGGCCGTAAATTATGATGAAACTAACTGGTTTTTCCGCAACAATGAGGAGTCATGAGTCAGAGTTGAGTGCGTGGAGAGAGAGAGAGAGAGCGGATATATCTCGTGAGAGAGGAGCGAAAGGGTTTCCCCGTGATAGATAACCACACACATCCAGAAACGTTTGTTTGTTTCTGTCTACTTGTTCCATTTATTGTTTGTTTCCGTACTGGCCTGAGTTTTGTCACAATTATTCCAAGGTATCCAGTCCAATATGGGAGCTCTTTCTTTTTTCTAAACCGTTTTATCGTGTGGGGCCCTTATAGAAATAAAAGATTGCTCTCATGTTTCTGAGATTGAGTGGTCTAATTTTATTTTATTTTTTATGTTAATTAATTAAAATTCTAGATTTAATGTCTGTGATCTAATATTAAAAATAAATGCTAATTTCAAAAACCATCACTAAAGTATACAATTTGTAAAATAGTCCTAAATTATTACAATTTATAAATAATCCTAAATTATTACTATTTACACAACAACACTAAATTATTACAATTTTCACAAAAACCCTAATTTTTCTCAAATTAAGAATCAAACATCACTACTATAAAAATCCCCATTTAGCTTCGGTTCTTTTGACTAATAGGCATCGGTTTTACAACCGATACATATTAGACCGATGCTAAAAAACGGGACTTTAGGCATCAGTTGTAGAACCGATGATAATAAGTGACATAAGCATCGGTTGTTAGACCAAGACCGATGCATATAGTCATCACACGCCGATGCCTAATGTCTATATATAGACTCTTTAGGCATCGGTTGTTTTGGAAAAACCGATGCCTAATGTCTATCTATAGGCATCGGTTTTGATCAAACAACTGATGCCTAATGTGTATCTATACGCATCGGTTGTTAAAACAACCGATGCTTAATGTCTATCTATACGGATCGGTTGTTCTATTGACAACCGTTGTCTGTTCTGTACGTATAAGTTTAAGTTATTTTGAAACAACCGATGCCTAATATCTCACTATAGGCATCGATTTTCATCTAATAACTGATGCCTAATATTTATGTATACGCATCGGTTGTTTGTAAATAACCGATCCCTATAGTATCAATATAGGCATCGGTTGTTGTATAAAAACCGATGCATAATGTGTACTTATAGGCATCGGTTTTTGTCTAACAACCGATGCCTATAATAATTTAAAAAATATCATTTAGGCATCGGTTGTTGTCATACAAACCGATGCTCATTCGGGTGATTCTATGCATCGGTTTGCACAAACCGATGCATAATTGTAAATTTTGGAAAAAATTCAAAATTTTATTTTAAAACCTGTCCAAAAAATTGGTAATTTTTTGCAAGAAATAATTTATTATTAATACCTAATACATGTCCAAAAAATAGCAAATAATATATGAAAATAAGAATTAATTAACACCAACAAAATGTGTACTCGTTGCTAAAGTAGAAAACCATGTAAATATGCAAATTGTTATAAAACAAGTGGATCGAACAAATTAATCAAAGCTATGGGGTCACAAATGTCAATAAAACTTCAAAAGCGCAAAGCTATGGGGTCACGAATTATGCAAGAAATCCACATACTACAAAGATCTCCAACAAGCGGTACAAACCTCCTCATAATGTTCTGCACCAGGTTACAAAATAAACATTAGTTAAGTATAAACTAAGAAAAAGTAATTAAAAATGAGAAAAAAATTACATATATACGAGTATTTTCCGAATCACATATTCTACCCATAGACCACGAATTTCATCAATTTGTTCTTACTAGTATGGTTCAACTCCAAATGAGGCCTACACATTCCGAATCAAAATTTCATTTTATCATTTTAAAATGAAGTTTAGATTGGAGTTTAAAAAATATTCAGTAATTTTTACTATAAATGAGTTTACATGTACCTTGTCTAATGAAGAAGTTTCAGCCATTTCAGTGCAAATGTCATGCATATACCTCATAACATAAAAATCACATCCATTGTCTCCTGATTGCCGATCACACTACAAAATCATATATGAAGTAAATTTATCTAAGCGAACCGAAAATATACTATTAATTATTCATACCTTAAAAAATATAACTTATCGCCAGATTATTCCAACCAATCACTACTGCAGAAAGTAGATACAAAGGCGCCTCATCCACGGCGGTTCTGGAAAAACCGCCGTTAAATACTTTTTTACGGTGGTTTTCCAAAAAACCACCGTTAAATCTGTCATTTAACGGCGGTTTTTCCAGAACCGCCGTAGAATCGTACATTTTACGGCGGTTTTATGAAAACTGATGTTAAAATTGAACTAATTAATGACAGTTTTTAAGAAAGCGCCGTAAATTAACAAGTATTCACGGCGGTTCCTTAAAAACCGACGTTAATTAGTTCATACGTTATTTATTGCGGTAGATTTAATGTCGGTTCTATTAGAACCGCCGTGAATAAGATGACATTTAACGGCGGTTTCTTAGGAACCTCCGTAGAATAGTAAGCTGCCATGTCACCGATCCTCGTCCTTATCGAGCAAAAGTTTTGGGCCGTTGATCCGTATCTGATCCGACGATTTGGATTAAATATTATACTAAGAAAAATATTAAATCAAAAAAACAATTAAATCAAAAAAACAATAAATATTAAAATAAAAAACCCTAATCCCCTTTTCCCTCTCACTTTTTCCGATCAGCTCTTCGCTCTAGGGCTTTTACCCAAAACCTAATTTCGTCAATTCCTTGAAAAAAAACACTAAATTAATGGCAGAAGGCGCTGGAGGTGGCGGTCCCGACCCGGCTCCCGGGCCAAAACCCACATTCTCATTTGAATCCTTCGGCGACCGTCTTCGGTTCACGGTGGAGCTGCGTGCCGGTGAAACGACAATCGTTTCATGGAAAAAGCTTCTCAGAGAGGCCACCTCTAGCAAGCCCAAGGGACCTGGCCCATCGGTTTCGTGCCCAGCTTCCGAAATTGATCAGCAGCCAGTTTCTCAGACCCCACCTCCGCCGCCTACGGTGGCATCTTCGAAGCAACCGGCAGATAACGAAGTAATAGATTCACAAGCTCAGGCCGGGACAAACCGTTTGAGTGCTGTGATTGAGAAAATCGAGCGAATGTATGCGGTATGTTTTTTTTCTTTCCTTTTTTTGGGATTGGTGATCTTTTAAAAGTGATTATTGGTTCAGTTATGTTTTGTGTGTGCGAAATTGTAGGGTAATAGTAGCGAAGAAGAGGATGTTTTTCTAGACGATATCCCTGATGATGATGAGTATGATACGGACGATTCATTCATTGATMATGCTGAGTTGGTGGGCAATACTATTTTTCATCAATTAGCCTCACTTTAGCTTTATTATTCTTCTCTTTCTATTATCTGTGGTATTTGCATTCAGTTACTAAATAACTTTGAAATCTGCGCAGGATGATTATTTCCAAGTTGATAACTTAGCGATAAAACATGATGGGTTTTTCGTGAATCGTGGGAAGTTGGAGCACGTGTGAGTTCTGTTTTGACTTAACTTGATATTTTGATAATCATTTTATTAATCTGTCATGTTTCTTGATTCACGCATGTAGCATCCATGTTTAGAGATCATGTCGTCTGCCTTTACTAATGAATCAATTATACTAGACTAATGAGTCATAACTGGTAGAGTAATGTGATGTGTCCGAGCCGAAGAATATGAGGAAATCGAAGAGGAATAATGCGTGGCACAGGAAGAAGAAGATGTCGATTGGATTGGCGGTCTTGCTGGGATTTTTCATCGTCATGACTTGGTGAATGCTTTCTCGGATCCAGGAACCGGGTCGAACGCGTGGGGATGTCGAGGTCAAGTTTTTGAAAGGGAACGGGACCACTGTGTTCATCAAGGTATGATGATGATGATTCACTAATTCTCTTTATTTGTGATTGTCTTGGGGTTTTTTTATATTTAGTTTTTTGAATTTGTATGTGCTCGGGCTCAGCTTCTTCATCGCCGCCGCCGGGATCTCAGAAGGAGAAGGAGGGGGAGAGGCCAAGATTCTTCGACACTAAAGTGAAGACCATGTGCTGGTCCAACGCTGAAACGGTGTCGGGGCGCCACCCCGAGCAGTGGCGCAAGGACGCCGCCGACAACATTGTCTGCAAACGCTTCTGCAATTGCCAGGGCTGCCTTTGCTTTGAGTATGACCACATCGTTCCCTATTCTAAAGGRCCCATTATTTTAATTTATTCTTCTTTATACATATATGTTGGCTAGAAAAACAAAAATAAAATGAAATGAAGATAMATGGTTTGTTTATGACCTTGGTTTAGTTTTCTGTGTGTCTATCTGTTAGTGTATGGTTCTAATTATAATGAATTACCAAGTTGAAATGGGATTGCAAGTTTTTTAGGGTTTATTTTGTGGAGTTTCTGGAGATAATTGTGTTTTTAATTTTTCTTCCTTATTAATGTGTGAAATGGGATCGCATGATTTGTAGGGTGTGTGGCTGGGTAAAGTCGTAAGATTGGATTTATAATTAGTTGAGATGAATAGTAAAATTCTTGTGTGGATTGAGTATTAGCATATATATTGTTATTTTTGACTATCAACTCATGTCTGGATAGCGGGAGCTTATTTGTATTATCCTAATATGTTTGATTGAGAGGATGATTGATATTTGACTGTTTTGTATAATTAAGTTGTATATGAGTTTCATACAGAGAAATATATGTTAAAAACAAAGCTTTTAAGTCGCAGAACAAACATGAACCTTTGGCCGAGTTTGTTTTTAGTTATTTGTGGTTTATAAAATTCAAATGAATACTTAAATTGGAAAAATATTTAACTGTAGGAGGGGAAAATCACGTCCGGTTAGGGAGTGTTTTTGTATTATTTTATTATTTTTTGTGCAAAAGATGTTAATGTGTCTTGGAAAAAGCTTTGTATGGATGATGTGAATGTTTTGCACGATTATTTCTCATTGCATGATACGTCTCTAACATAGGTCTCTAACAAGGGTGACGAGTACACATGGGATTTCGGCTAATGTAAACCATCAGAAATTGCATAGTTGGCCTGTGAAATGATTTTATTCAATTCCTTTATTAAGTGGATCTTAAATCTGTACTGGTTGAAGATAATAAATGAATCAGGAAGTTTCTTCTAATTATGGATTTGAAACCCTTATTCTCAAATCCTCCAATCCAAGCCCAACATCACTTGAAATTGTTATTCCCTAGATTTCTTAATTGATTTTGTATTTATTTCATTATACAACTCTACAATGACAAAGCAAAAGTTTATAGCACATATATTTTTATTTGCCAACACAATTGGGAAAATTTCCTTTTTTTGTGGATTACTGATACCTTTGCTAATTTTGTTGTGTCCTATAGACAACCTCAAGGCGTGTGGCAGATAGAAAAGTGATGAAGTTCGAGAAAAACATTAACAAAAGAGGTGCGATTGGAGAAACAACTAAAAAGAAAGGCAGCTCTTATCATGTTGGCCCTCTCGTGATTGGGTTTTTCATATTTATCGTCATTGGATCTTGTGAGTTGCTGTCTATACAAATTAATATACATCTTTCTCTTTTAATCAAATTTCTTGGTGTCTTTATTTTTAATTAATTGTTTTAAGTTACAAATACCCTCAAGCTTTAGTGTGTTTTTTTCTTCAATAAAAAATTATCTTTCAAATGGGTGCAGTTTATATAAAAGAAATAAATTATCAAAGGAGTGTTTGTAATTTTGAAAGTTTTTTTTTTCTTATAAATTAAACTAAATCCCAATGGGTAGTTTTGTAATTAACTTGTCTATCTCCTGCTTCTGTTTTTCTTCTACGTGAGATCATTTTGCGAATAACTTATGGTTTGTCTTCATAATTATCATAGCTTTGTTCCAGATTATCCGCACGACAACAAGTGGAGGCATGGCTTGAGTGACGTGGCACTAAATCAGCAGTGATCAGGTTGATAATGTGTAGTTTGATGTACAATAGGTTTGTTAGCAAATGTTGGTATGTAGTAGAAATGTCCGCGAATGTAATGTGTGACAAAGGTTGTTGAGACTCATGACACTTGTGCATGTCGAAGCTAAGCCTATCTTAGCATCTTCTGAAACGTTGCGACTGCTTTTCATGTGGGTTTTATGTGGCTGGCTTTATTTGAGATTCTGCGTAAATTGCTCTTGACTTACTTTTATATCCGGAGCTCCTGTTTTGGAGTATAAATCTCAACTTGGTTTTATATAGTTTTTTATTTTGGTGCACCTGCTTTCATTTTTTTAAAATTTTTTTTACTACTTTCTAGAAGGTAGTTTTCAAAAACCGACGTAAAATGTTCGTTCTCGAAAACAGACTTTCTAGAAGGTATTTTTAAAAACCGCCGTAAAAATGCTGCATTCTACGGCGGTTCCAAAACCGCCGTAAAAACACTGCATTCTACGGCGGTTCCAAAACCGCCGTTAAATGTCTTCCAGAACCGCCGTTAAATCTCACTTTTT
>BMAC01000559.1:641081-657079 GCA_014905375.1 Phtheirospermum japonicum | reverse complement strand
TTTTAAAAACCGCCGTTAAAGTGAAAAAATAACCGCCGTTAATTAACTATTTTTCAGTAGTGAATGTTTCCTCTTTTTGCTTTTCTTGTCCAAAAGGTCTGAACTGCCCTACAAATAGTAATCAGTGCACTCAAGGAGTTAATAAAGCAAGTATTATTTCAATAAAATCGAAATTGTTACTTATATATGTAACTAAACATTTACAGTATTAAAACCAAAATGAGCGCATGAAGAAGCCAATCTTATATTACATCCAACATGAAAAACTTGAAGCAGTTATATGAATGGAAACACACAGAGTAGGCTTTACAAAGAATCAGGATGTGAAATGAAAATATCAAAATTACATAATGATATGAAACACTTGACCATGAAATTGCACACAAAATTTAAACACGAGCAAGAGCACTGAGATGGTAATACTAATTACTAAACTACCCATAATTAAGCTTTTCTTGCATTCAAAAGACAGTATATTATACGTATTGATAATAAATGCCTGCAGGAGAATAGGTTTGTATGATTTTTTGAAAAAAAGAATTAAGATACCATTTCAAAAAAAAAGACACAAAACAGAGGGGGAACTTTACTTACGAATTAATATGCGTCTTGATATCCAAGTCCCTTTTGTATGCCTTTGGATCTACCATCTAAATCACATTCGCCCGAAGACATATCACTAGTAGCACCCAGTGGTCACTACACATTTTCATAAGCACATAAGTTAATTAACTTTATAAATATAATAATTATAAAGGAGTAAAGGAAATCAAGAACAAAAAATAATCTCTCCTACTCATCTAGGTATGGTGCTATAATGAATGTCCAGTTAGACATTGCATCGAAGACATCAATTAAGTACGACGTCACAACATTAGCATCACTCAAAATATTTTTTTTCTAGATCTGTGCTGGACAAATAAATCCGATGGAGTTGGTGCAATAATTCTCGGACAACCTACTAAGATACCTATAAGTCCATTAGTAGACATTCAGAACTAAGTAAATTTATGCTAAATATTGAACTAATGATAATAAAAAAGATACGTTTTACAGCATAAATACTTGTACAACAACAACAATAAGCCACTCCATTTTAAACACGCTCTGAATATCTTCTATTAACATGTGAATTTTCTTTGCTCTATTATGATGGAAGACGGTGCGCTATAGGTCCAATGAGACAAAGTCCACATGCATGGGCATCGAGCTCTTTTCAATTCTCTCCCAAAGTCTCCAAGCCAACATCATCAACAAGAGGTGTCCTTGGTTTGGTTGCAGATCTCTAACCACTTTTCTCCATTTGATTTGTTTTCTAATTTTGGAATTTGGCCTTGTAAGTTCCTATACATATGGCCAATTTTAAGCTTACAAAATGTAATTCAATAATTGGTAAAATGAAAACATATATATTACCTCTCTTGCAAGAACTAAGGTGACAAGCCACTGTAAAAAGCTACCTAAAACTTCAATCAAGTACTTTAATTCTCGATGAGCTGTCACCGGTAGATAAAGTTGTGCTGCACCCTCAACAACTCTATCTACTGAAACCTTCACATGAACAGGTAATAGCTTCTGATGATGCACTGTTGTGTCCTCGTTGGTTGGGTAAACCATCCTGCTGGCAACAAATTTTATATCCCCAAGAATTGATAGAGCCAGATGGCACTGAGTCGGACTCTATTATTCAAAGTATAATGACTAAAGTTAACGATTTGGATAAAATGATTATATTCTGATGATGAATAAAAATTTAAACTTGATGATAATAATTTTGAGTTTTATAGGTTATGTACCTCTATTTAATTGTAATTTGGAATTCAGAAAACAAATATCTAAAAATCTTTGTTCTACGTGGATTTAAAGAACTCGATAAAAGAAGCAACCAAAATAAAGAGCATAAAGAATATCCCGTGACCGTAATGGCCTGAGTATAATTTATATAGACAATCAGGTAGGGGACAATTGTCTAAAACTTTAACAAACTTAATTACTTTCAACCACTTTAGTCTTGTATTTACATTCTTGATACACATAAAAATGCAAAGATCTCATACAACTAATTTGTAAAAAAAAATCTCCCATTATATATAAGACTTTCAACTATACCAATTGCAGTTTCCTTTGCAAGAAGATTCCCTAAATTGAAATTTATAAAAAAAAGTTGGCCAACTTTGTCCCAAAGATATATAAATTGGATTTACAATACTTCCCATTGACACCAAGAGAAGCAAGAAGTAACACTACACAAGACTTGAAATTCACAACTCTAAAATCCACAAAAAGATTTAGAGTAAGATACAAGAAGATAAATCTTCTAACCAAGGTTGAAAGTTCAAATATGTTTTAATTTTGAAAATTTGTTTATGGAAATAATACGATATAAAGCCATTAATAGGCAAGACTTAGAACAACTCTCTAATACGAGTCAAAACAATAAATGAGACATCATATTTTCTAATCCATGAATAATGAAAAGACGACTCTAAAAAAATAAATCATATGAATCTTGACTAAGAATTAATTATTTATCTTACCAAGGTGCTTGAATGAGTAGATTTGTGAAAATACACTAAGAGCCATTCAACCACATTAAATAATTTTTACCTCAACCATAGGAAATGGAGTCTCACCAACCAAGTGGAAACTACTATGTGGATCACCTTGCAAATACGAGTGCGAAGGCATGTTGAAGTCAGCCCCCTCATCAACTTTTGATGGCACACGGTGGTTTGTCGTGGAGTCTGCGGACCGTGGTTCTTCACTTGCTCAGACAACATATTGAATTGAGCTTGTGGAGCATCAAACATGCTCTACATCTCTTGCGTGATTTCTTGTGTCAGAACCGCCCTAATAGACTAACACACTCCACTCGATCTCCTACTTGTCTGACTCGTTTGACCAAAAATAGACCTCACATTCACATGGCTACCTACACCTCGCACCCTACCCGGGTGCTCCTTCTTCTCTAGAGATACATTCAAGATGTCATCACGCCTTTGCAGTACAAACATCCCTTGACTAACTTCTTGAGCCTTCTCTACCTATTTCAATAAATGATAAACATAATTTAATACACTTTCCCCATGCTATTAAGTACGTACTTCTAGAATATTTTCTTAAAAAAATAATTATAATTTTATCAACCACCCCCTTCGTTCGTTCGTTCGGGATATCATAATTTCCCTTTTAGTCTTTCTAAATTTTGCTCAAACTCAATTCGAGCTGCGATCATCCGCTCCAACACTTGAGCTAAGTGAAGCACATGAAGTCAAAGACGAAAGAGGGTCTGCTACTAGCAACTTTGCTTTCGCACAAGCATATTAACTGGGTCCAAGAAAGTGCGGATGCTCGTTGTGAAATTGGATCTCCTAAGATTCCCACGTTTTTCCTAGTATAAATATTTTAGGAAAATATTAGATTTATATTTTGGTGAATTTTTTTTAAAAGGTAATACACGACATGCCTTGGATTCTTCAGATTGATGATCAGATACGAATTTCTTCATCTGCTCTTCTATAATGGAAGGATATAATTGGGATGGATGATCATATTTTGGGTGTTTCTTCTTGATGAAGTCATGCACTAACCTCGTCTTGAAAGTAGTCCACCTCACTCCCGCAACCTAAGAAAGTGTTTCTTCTTTTCATCATCACCATCAATATTGAACTCTTTCTGAATAAATAAGAAACACACATATGAACACATGTTTTCATTAATAGATAATTAACTATAAAAAGAAGATGATTGTATACCTGCACATCCTCCCAGATCACATCCTTAAGGCAACTCTCCACGTGTTTCCACTCGTCAATGTTAATATGTACATGTGACCTCACCAAATACCCTAGGTAATTTCTGAAATTGGCAGCATATTTTTCGATATGTTTATTTGTATCGTCAAATTTAATATGCTTTTGCTCTGTAGGCTTATTTTCCATTTTTATACATGTTGTGGATCCTCTTATTCTTCTTTTCCCAAACTCTTGTTCACATTGCATGCTCGAAGAATCAGTCATGACTCTGTTACATTAATGGATAAAATTATAAAATTAAATTACCACTACTACAAAACCAAAATCCTGACTTAATTCCCAAAACACATCAATTAACTGAAGACCCAAAAAAAAAAAAACAATCCAAAAACTCAGTAAGACAGACTTAAGGTTAGACGACACTACCAAAGATTCTCGTATTTGGGTATTAGTGTGCAATTTATATCAGGCGACGAGAAAAGATGGTTCACGGAAAACAGTAGGCGATGGGGAATGAAGTAGGGTTTTAGAATGTGGGTATTCTTGCGCAATTTGTAGCTCAATGAACAACTGCCCTGTTTGGAAAAGATACCAATCATCTCCTAGCCAAATACTACTTCTGAATTATTCAGTGAGAATCTGGCGGGTTTTGGAGTGAAAAATCTAAAAATTAGGGATTCTGAATAATTCAAACCTATATTTCATGTCTCATTGTCAAAATAGACTTTTACTGGATAGCACCGAATTTTAGAGTATATGCATCGGTTGTACACAAACAGCCGATGCTCATAAGTTTTATTGGACAATTAAAATCGATTGTTAGGAATAAACGATGCCTTTAATTGTAAATAAGATTTTAAAAAATTGGCCCGCGTTATGGGATGCCCAGTTCCACATATTTTGACAATTTATGGAAATGGCATGGAGGCAAACGGCTAAATTCACTGTGGGAAGAGGAATGCAGTTATGATGATGATGTCGTTTTTAGGACATCATGGAACAACCTCAATCCCGGGAGTAGATATATAAGTTGTCCAAGATTTCGTGTAAGAGTTCTGATTTGAAAGCCTAATGCTAGAATTTCTTTCCTATTTAAGAAATTAGGGCTAATAATGATTTGGGGTTTGTATCAGATGTTAACACGGGGTCGATTGATTATACATAATTACATACCCGTTGTTGAGATGTAGTGGGTGTGTGGTCGGGGCATTTTATGCTTTAGGAATTTGGGGTTTTTTTTGGGCAAGATTTCGTGCAAGTGTTTGATTTGAAACCCTATTTCTTGAATTTCTGTTCAATGTTTAAGAGATTAGGGCTAATAGTGATTTGGGGAGTTTTCAAGGTTTCGGGGATTTGGGGATTTTTTTTATAGGAAATTGAATGATTTAAAGGTCTTGTTTGCATTAATTTTGATTCGAGTAAATGGAATATTGTAGGATCCTGGAGGTTGCGAGGTTTTCAAATAGCTTGAGGGCCCACTGTGCTCAAGAGCTAGTCAAATTATTCCAGGACTTTTAAGACAAGCAAATAAATTTGAAGCTGAAGTTCAAGTGTTGGAGGCTGACGTTAAGAGACTTGAATTAGACATGAAGAAGCATGAAACAAACACGAATGCACTTGCAGCTGAAAATTGTAAGCATGAAGAATATGTGAAGAAGAAGCAAAACTGGGAATGTTGGTTGTGTACGGTGCTTTTGATTTCTTGGTTTATTATCTGGATCAAGAACAGTTGACCCCATCTGGGGTGTATGCGGTTTATTGCCGTTGGGAATCAATATGGGGTGTGTTTTGTTATGTATATGTTGTTTATTTTTTGCTTTTCTAGGGTATTCTAACTAGATTGATGGGCGTAGTTTTGGAGGTCATTTTGTTTCGTTGTTCTGTTGTCGTAGCTTCTTGTTGGCTTATGTGATATTGACATTTTCTCTATCATGTACATTTTCTTATAAGAGTATTGAGGATTTGCTTGCAAAAATTTTGAGAAATATTGAGAGTGGTAAATAAATAAAAACTAGTGGATTTGCTTGCAAAAATATTGAGAAATATTAGATGAGTACCAAAGAATTGGAAATTATTATGTTCTTAGACTGATCTCACATTATGATTAAATAATTACAAATTTTTGATATTTAGGGCCAAAGTCATAAATTTTATAAATTTTAGGGGCCAATTTGTAAATTCCTAAAATAGTTTGGAACAAAACTAAAGATTTCAGTTTAGGGACAGTTATGAACCTACAAGATTGATGTTTAAAATTTCATAAATAGTCGAGTTCAAAACCGAGAGTTATCGCCTAAAGGGTAAAAATACAATTTTGAGAGAGTTGAGGGTCAAAATACAAGTTTTACAAAATTTGCTAATATTCTTTTAAAATATAAGAATTTACAATTTGTTTAGGTCTAGTATATACTCATGTCGAGCCCCAATAATTTTATTTTACTTGTGAAAATATCAAATTTTAATTATTCGCTAAAACTAATTTGTATAAACTTTGGGGTCATAATGTGAATTGATGATGTTGTTTCCTTGAAGAAAAGGCAAAGGATTGGAAATAGTAAGGAAACTAGGGGTAGATTTTGACTTTCCAGACCCTTTTTCATTCTCTACTTGTGGTTCTTCCTCGTAAACTTATTTCTTAATAAATTATTCTGCTTCCTTCATGACTCTTTCGGGCTTCTCAGTCAGAATCGTCGGACCCCTGTATTCTTTAATACTACTAAGATGAATGACATAATATTGATCTTTTGGGTTCACCTTTGTATTGCTCAGATCTAGACCTCTTTGATGTTTGTTTAGAATGAGGGTCGCCAACTAGGGAATTCGCATCTCTAGTAGTGGTGCCGGAATTCCGAGGGAATGTTGTTCCCTTGGAAAAAATTGAGGGATTTTGTTGTCCCTCGGTTTTTCCCTCGGAAAATACCGAGGGAAGAAAATTTCCTCGGTTTTTTCCTCGAAAAACTGCTTTTTTTTTTTTGTAGTGGCCACGGTCATGCGACCTTGGGTAAGATCTAAAAACTCACGCTCCATCTGGTCACAGTAAAAGCGTGGGTAGTACTTTTGGGTAACAATATCTCTAAATTGAGCCCAAGTAAGTGCGTCACGTTCAGCGACTGGCCTCGTTCGCCAATACCCTTCCCACCAACGGTCGGCGTTCTCCACTAATTGATACTCGGTGTAACTCACACATGTTTGTTCTAAGGTTCGCAACCAATCTTCCACGTAACCGAAATCCTCACGCCCATTAAACGTCGGGGGCGGATAGCAACGAAAATCTCAAACACTTGTGCTTGATTATTAGCCGGAGTATTAACTTGTGCATCAGCCCGAGCATTATTTTGAGCATTCGTTTGGTGTTGTCTCGTGCGTGTGCGTCTTGGAAACATTTCCCTGATGGCAAAAGTTACCTGGATTTAGAATCCCGAATATAAAAAACACGAGATTCATGAAGTAGGTATATACACAAACGTTGCCTTAGTGTGATCTCTAATTTGCCGTCGAAAATGAAACATGTGCAATTAGAAAGTTATGAATAGTAAACAAACATAACTAGGGTTTCCATATAAAAATAAACCTTCAATAGATAATAATACACTGGAAAGAATATAAATCGTTCGAACGAGACAACGAGAAATTGGAATTAATAAGAATACGAAATGACGATCCTAAAGAGATCCAAAATTATTTGTCTTCCTTTCCAATGGACATCAGTTCTTAGTCACAGAGTTCTCATCACTATATTATTCTCCCGTTTGTAGGACTTTCTCCGGTTGAGGGCCTTCTTCCAGATCTTCTTCTTCGGGCTTTGCTATTTCCTCCATCCACATGCAGAAAAGTGTTAAGGCACAGCGAGTATAACTGATGGCTGGCGCATCTTCTTTGGAGGTGAACACAGCCTCTTGAAGAAAGAGGGTCCTTGCTCGAGCTTGCCACTGCTCGTGTAGCGTCTCTATTAACTTCACTGTTGCTACGTAGTCACTTACTCCATATTGTTTCGCACGTGCTCTTTGGTAACCCATCTCGGTCAATTATTCCCCCAATCTATGGTTATTGTGCTCTTTGGTAACCCATCTCGGTCAATTGTTCCCCCAATCTATGGTTACTGTGCTCTTTGGTAACCCATCTCGGTCAAATGTTCGCCCAATATATGGTTATCTGCCCTTCAATAGTTTCTAAAATGTGCCACATGAAGCTTCTTCGCTGTCGAGGGACTAGGGATCGACATTCTAGCGGTTCTACGCATACGAGCCATCTACACGCATAACTCATACTATGTGAAGGTCAAGTCTAACATAAGATCTGCTCCAGTTCTAGGGGTATGCACGCGTCAATTATAATATGTTTGAATGTTAAAAACGTATAATTTGAACTTACCCATTGGAGCCGACTGCATATGACGAATAAAAATTTTAATAAATTTTAAATATCATATTTGAACGACTTCCCAGGGGGTTAAACATCCCACCTCTACTCCAGGCAAAACACGCTTAACTTTGGAGTTTCGATGAGAGGGCTTCCAGAAAAAAAAAATGCACCTTGTTGGTATGAGTTTACCAATCAAATCTATTGAGCTATTCTAAATAGTCTCATAATTTGGGGTGTTACAAAACGTATCAGAGGAAAATCCTAGGTTTTAGTAATTGAAAAAATGAGAAAAAAGAAATCCTTATTTATACTTGGGCCAAAAAAATCAAAAATGAAGTATTTTAACTCGAACCACCAGAGGCTAAGACATCAGTTTACACAGTTAATAGACAATTACACATGTCATTTGAAGCAAATACAAGTTAATATCAGTCATGTGTAAACAAAATTAACAAATATGAATAATTTTCAAATTTTCTTGTCTTTCACTCCTATTGTACAACCCTAATACCAAATTGAAACGGTAAACACATAGCATAAGATTTAAAACGCATGGAAGAAGAAAGTGTCTCATTGTCAAAAATTGGCGGAGAGGAAGGGCCCATCTTTTACGTCCATGCAAATGTTAGGGGAAAACAAAAAGGATTAAAATAATGAACTTTTATGATATGTATAAAAGGAAATTACATCATTTTATCAAACCCAAAGGACTAAACCCCATACATCCACATTGTTGCTTTGCTCTTCTCTTTCTCTATAATTCATTAATCATGAATCAAACGTTGACCCTCTTATTCATTCAATTTCACTTTCATGGCCACCACTTTTTCAGACACCACCAGATTGCACCACTCCAGCAGCTAATAATTAAACCTTAATTAGTCACTGTGTGTGCTGTGTGAAAGAGAATGCATAGGATTCAGCCAGGACCATATATAGGGCTTCATAGGGTAAATATGGGCATTTATATGTGAGACAAGGCCCTTCATCAGCTACTACTGCTAGTAAGATATCGTCAGTAGCTGACCAAAGTCTGAGACACAGTTTACCTGATAGAGAGAGACACTACTGTGTGAGAGAGAGAGAGAGAGAGAGTGTGTGTGGAAGAAGAGTTTCTGAACACTGACTCAACATCAGAGACAAATCAGAGATATGCCATTACTTCCCATTTAATAATGGTCCAAAACTCATCTTCAATCCCAAAGAGATAAACCAAGAAAACTAATTCCATCACTCAAATTTCTGTTCATTTTGCGGTTCAAATAAGTGTCATTTAGAAAAATCACGCCATCATATTAGGTTAAGCAACATGCTAAATTATCCGATATTACCCTTAATTAATGTTACTTGGAATATTATACATTATAGTAGATGAATTAATACGTAAAGGGTAGTTTAGAATACTCTATACTCAGCCTTGAAAATGTCAAAACGTTGCTCTTTTTTGAATAATTATTGATTATTGCTTAATTATCGTGAACTTGATATTATTGATGACTATATACCTGAGACAAAATAAACTAGAGAATGGAATGTCAGATCCAAACTGAGCTAATTTAAAGCTAGCCAACTAGCATGATCAATTCCATCAATTTAAACTTGCCACACAATTCAATAGTTCTGAATAAATATCATAAATAAATATGTACAGGGACAGGCAAAATCAAATTTAAAAGAGATAAATCATCACAAGTAACAAAAACAACAAATTAACATTCTTAATTGCAAAGCTTTTCCTGGAGCACAAAAGTTCTGAAACTTCAAAAGCTAGCTACTTAATTTCTCTCTCTAATGGAACTTTTCATTTTTCACTTGAGCTGCACCAAATAAAAACAAGAGAAACCACATTCTGAGAACTGGGAATTAAATTTCACTAATTAAACTAAAAAGGAAAAGAGAATAGAAAAGGAAAAATAAATAAACATGAAGCTTAATAAACAGCTATACTCTTCAGTATAAATCCTGAATTCCATTCCAGTTGTTGGTATCCTCATCCAAATCGCCGCCGCCACTTGTCGCTGGAGTTGGATTCACAGTCGCATAAGAACTATCGAAAAACCATTCAGTTGATAGGCTGATATTATTCCCGCATGCACCACCATTATCTAATTTCCCACAAGATATTTCCGGCCTTTTCGAAATATCCAGGTTTTGAAATAAAATAGGCTGCGGCTTTTGATTCTGAACATGGGTTTCGAAAGATGGGGGGAAAGTAAAATTATTTTCTTTCTGATTATTATAACTGTAATAATTATTATTATTATTGTTGTTATCACCCGTAAACAGCATGGCTAATCTTTGTCTCTGTAGCTTCCAATGGAGGTCTTGGTTGATAGAACTCAAAGACTCAATTGAAGATGTGAGGCTGTTGTAAAAATTTAAAGAACCCGATTCTTGATATTTGAATCCCATCGGAGAAGATGAAGTTCCAGCACAAGGATCGAGGAGGTTAAAACAAGGGTTCGAAGAAATTGCAGCGCAAGTGTTTGATAAATTGTCAAGAGATGGAAACTGGTTGAAAAGACCAGTATTCGGAGATACTTTGGGAAAGTTGATCCCTCCGAGCTGAAAATCCATGGCCGGTGAGATACCCTGAAAGAATTTTAGCCCGCCAATATCGGACGACCCACTGGAGTCCCTCGACTCGCCGGAAAGATGCGGGGAAGGCTTGATCTTCTTGCTTTTTCGGCAGCCTCCGCCGATGGGGACGTTGCGCAGGGCGCCGCCTTTGGTCCAGTACCTCCTGCAGGTCTTGCAAAAATGCCTCGGCTGCGTGAGGCTGTAATTGTTGTAGTAGCAGAACTTGGTGTTGGATGAATCGCATCTGGGGCACTTGGGGGCCGGTTCTTGGGGTGCCCGGGCGGCAGTGCTGGTTTTCCGGCCGGTTGAGATGTGGGTTTCGTCTTTTCCGGCGGGTGGTTTGTTATCGTGAGGTGACATCATTTGGGAGAGCTACAGAAAACCCTAGAGAGAGAAAGAGAGTTTGTATTTGTAGTTATAGAAGACAGGCAGGTGAGGAAACAGAGAGCAATTAGTTGTGTTGTTTAGTTTCCTTTTGCAGAGGGCAATTTAAGATACTGATGAAAAACTCATAGGTTTCATGCATGGGGTTGATGGACAATGAGAGGATGTTGATGGGCTCCTGTGATCTTCATCAAGAAGAAAAAACCTAACATAATAAGCTGTGTTTGGGTGTTGGATCTGAAAGAATAAAATAAAGTGGTGGCTTTGTGTGTGTGGTGGGAGAGAGAATGTCATATGTATTTATTTGATTGAAATAATTCTCGAACTTAATGTTATATTTTTTCAATTACGTAGCAAAGAAAATTGTAATGGATAAGTTTTGTGTGATATAATTAATTAAATATTTAAAATTAAAATTAAAATAAAAGAATAATTTATGATAAATATATATTAAATGTGCCAACTAGGGTATTAATTTTTCGAAAAATATATTTTAGCCATTGTTCTAAAATTCGAGATTTATTTGGACATTTTCATCAAAATATGACAAAAATGTTGTTACTTAGCTATTTGTTTTCTAAACAACGGTGGTGTATACATTTCTCGGACTTGAGATATAATAGGAGACCTAAAAGTGAGAAGTAATAGCAAATGGACAAATATTCAACTAAAAAAAGAGTTCAAAAAAAATTTGTTTGTTTTTCTTAAACCTCTATTGCTGAAATATATTTGTCTTATGACCAAGAACTTGTTGGATCTAAAACATACTTATAAAATATTTAATGTTATTAATGATAAAACTATTGAAAATCTAGTATGCATTTTTTTCATAGTGTAATACTCGTGAATTATTGATTATGCATCAATATTTGTAGTAAAACTCAATTTCAATGTAGAAGCCTGAAAGAAAAAAAAAATGACAAATACTTGTGGTAGGCCAAATTAACGGGTCATGATCCGTTAGACTGTATGACCCGATACTATAATGTATTAGTTTTTGTATTGTAATGTATTGATTTTTGTACTGTAAAATATTAGTTTTTCATAAATCTCTAACCCATTCTATGATGTATTGGTTTTTGTACTTTAATATTTTTATACTATAATGTATTGGTTTTTTATTATAATGCATTGGTTTTGGCACTATAATGTATTGATATGAAATTTTGCTCTAACGGATGATCCGTTAGTACGGCCTAAGAAGAGTGTTACCCAAAAAAAATTACACTGAAAGTTCTTCCGAATAACTAACCATCACCAAAGATATAATAAAGGGTTACCACTATAATAATTTAAATGGACCAAATCTAAAATAAATTTAACATGACTAGTGTAATTTAATATGAGTTATTTTTTATTTTTAAAGATATATTAAAAATAACAACAACGACAACAACAATAATTGACTATGCCAAAAAAAAAAAATTCAAATAGCGATCATTTTCTTATCCATATAGTACTTTTGATCGCTATCTATTAGGAGTGAGCACGGTCCAGTTCAGTTCGGGAATTTGGAAATCTCAAGAATTGTACCATTATTTTTTTCGGTACGGTTCGATTCGGAGAAAAGTCAAAGTCAACGGTTCTTTTCGGTTCTGGTACGGTTCAGTTCGATTTTCGGATAAATCTCCGTTTTACGATCAAATTATAATCGTAAATTAAAATTACTAGATTGTGGTGAATTTTTAACTTTTACTTGTTAGTTGATGATTAATTAAGATACAAGATTAATAAAATATTATTTTACTTATCAAACATCGAATATAATGAGATTTATAGCTAATTTAATACAATTATAAATCGGTTCTCGGTTCGGTACAGAGATTTTAAGGGGATTTAAAAATCTCCAGATCCGTCTCGTAAAAGAAATTCGGTACGGTTCGGTTCGGAGATTGGTCAATGGTCAACAAAGATTTTTCAGTTCCGGTACGGTTCGATTCAGAATTCGGTATATTTCGGGTATTTTCTAGTCCCGTGCTTAGCCCTACGATCTATGTATGCACTGTATGAATATCAATTGCTTATGATAGCGCTTCAAAAAGCGTTATCTAATGTTTAACTTATATAGCGCTTTATTTAAATGCTAAGCACCTTCTATGACACCCACATGGAAAGAAGCGATATTAAATATTAATACTTTATAGCACTATCTCAAATAAACGCTATCTAACATTTCTTTCGTATAGCTATTTTCTTAGTTAGCGCTATTTGAATACTGTTTTCATATAACACTTACACAAAAAAGCGCTATCTATTATTTATTTTCTTATAGCATTTACGCAAAAAAAGTGCTATCTAATATTTATTTTCTTATAGCACTCAAAAAAGCGGTATCTACTATTTATTTTCTTAAAACACTTAATTAAATAAGCGTTATGTTTATATATATATATATATATATATGTGTGTGTGTGTGTGTGTGTGTGTGTGTGTGTGTGTTTTCCAGTTTTAGTTGTGGACAAGAACACCACACAACCTGCAGTAAAGCTAAATTCATCTAAACTCGATCAAATAAACAAACATTCAATAATTCGTGTACTGCAAACAATCCACTAAATATACATAGTATGACTCGTCACATATTCCCAAATTGTCATGACGAATCTAAATCAATCTAACTTATAGAGTGTTATAAGTATCTATGCCAAAACATAAATACAAATATCAAACTTTAACATCGATCACTAGGGAAAAATGGGGCTTCAGATATACTGGGGCAATAATCCTCGTATCTATCACTCCTTGATACAACCTGTGTCAGAAATTGATGTTACAATAAGATAGAGTAGCCACAAAATATATCTAAGTAAATAATTAGTTTTTTGCTATATATAAAATATTACCTGCGAGAAATGAATACTATACCATTCATTCTCAATGTAATATTGCAGACTTAGTCCCTTCATAACACTACAAGAAAATAAAAATTAAGAAGTGGAAAGCTGGAGGTTACAGCCAGTAGGTAAGCCAATTCAAGCATCAAGCAAAAAATGAAAACTATATCAGTTGAAATCAACCAAGCCAATAATATAATTTAGCTTGAGGCCCATTTGATTTTTATATCACTGAAGTAAGTGATGAAGATCAGATCAGTACACAAAACAAGCAAAAGTAATTAAAGAAAATCCGAGCCAGAGTGGATTGTGATAACCAGAGTTCGAACCCGATTTCCCTCAGATTTCCTAGTGTTCATTGGCTCCCCACCCCCATAAGCTCATTTAAGGTGAAAAACTTTCTATATAGATCTACTCATCATCAAAACGTGAAGACATCAAAAGAGGACAAACAAAATCAAGTGCAAACAGGGCAATACAAATGTAAGAATTTTTTTAATGAACTTCCCAAGTGATGGACTCAAAATCATAAACATGAAAGCAAGCATGGGAAAACGAACAAATACACACACATGAAAAAAAGCAGCATAATTTATAACAGAATCAGAGATCGAAGTTTAGCATATTGCTAAATCATTCCCTCTTCCTCTAGGAGAGGTTAGATCGGGAAGGTGTTCAAAGCGAATCAGATCAGTGAGTCCTCTTCCCTGGTTCCTGAGCCGAACCTCACCACTTTAGTAGCATTAATTCAGGTCAAGATGATATTCAGATAGGTCTAGCCCAACCAGGTCTGGATTTCAAACCAGGCTTTATTTAGGGCACATCAGATATTTATGGGGTGGATGAAGAAAAAATTCGTTTGTTACATATACAATTATGACTAGTTGAGACATACAATTAGTATAGAAATTTATATGGATAATTAGTGAAGATAAATAATATTTGAATTCGTGCGTTTCTTTGTATGGTTTGGTCTAGTGCCCAAACGTTTTTATAACACGGGTCAAAATTAAGCTTTATATAACTAATCTCTATCAATTCACACAAAATCTAAAGGCATTATATCCATGTCCACCATAACTTGTACTACTGCAGCAACAACAACAATAACAACATTTCCACCACCACCAACAACAACAATATTAACAACAAGAACAATAACAACAAAAATAATAATAGGCAAGGACCCACACACCTTTTGGGATGCTCCCCTTACACTAAGCAAGTGATAAAAAAACTGACCTAATGGTACAAACGTTGGAATTTGAACTTGAAGCTTCTTGCCTAATAAAATTCAAAATTGGTCACTATAAATCATGCAACCCATGTAATTAGTCATAATGGGAAAATATTGTATGTGGGATTAACTTAACTTAGTAGCTAATGTAGATGTGAGAATTCTAACTTGAAAACTCTTGTCTAAAGAACCCGACTTACACGCCTAGGCACAAGGATTATATATATATATATATATATGTGTGTGTGTGTGTGTGTGTGTGTGTGTGTGTGCACGTGCATGCGCGCACGTGTGTGAACACATCCCTGGTGTGAGAAGCATGAGAACCCAAATTAAATAATATATTATGTTATATGTACTGCTATTTCCAATCATGTATGATAATACACTATTATTTAAAAAATCATTTGATTTTTGATTAGAATCGCATATAACTAAAAATAAAAGTACATACAACGTATTATAAGATAGTGCTTAGTTCCTTGATTTTTGATTCATTTCGTACAAGTCTAAAAATATTAGTACATATAACATAATATAGCATTGTGTCTAAGTTCTCATAAATTCTCACACTAGGATTGGCACTCATTTGAACAAAATCCTACACACACATAAAAAAAATTAATTTAACAAAAATTGTCGATAATTACCAACATTATTTCTGTTGATAAATTGTTAAATTGTTGTTATTTTATCATTACTAATTGGTTGGTACAGTTTTTTAAAAATAATATTTTTATTTTATCGGTAATTGTAATTTTGTGACAAAACTATTATTATCGATAAACCCTGTCAGTAAATTATTTTTTAGTAATACGCACGCGCGCACACACACACACACATATA
>BMAC01000559.1:628601-640808 GCA_014905375.1 Phtheirospermum japonicum | reverse complement strand
TGCAATCTCTACCAAATTACCTTCCAACTTATACATGTCTTTCATAATGTGTGTGTGTGTGTGTGTGTGTGTGTGTGTGTGTGTGTGTGTGTGTGTGGAAGGGTTAGATTAAGAACCCCTCCCCTATGTGAGAACTTAAGGCTCAATCTAACACTACACTATTGTATGAGATAGATGGACATGATTAATTATATAATTTTATTATATTAACTTAATAATATAGTAAGAAAAATATTCATTTCTTTTTACTCTCCTCACGTAAATGAAAAGCAGATGAGACTTCTCTCTTCTCCAAAGTGAAATCTCTCTCTCTCTCTCTCTCTCTCTTTGTACAAAACACAAACCAACCCCACCCCACCCCACCATATTAATTGATCAACTTCAACGAAAACCTTGATGTGACCAAAAGATTGGTTCACCAAGAAAAGAGAGTACTGACCTAAATTTGGTGCTTGCCGACCTGATAGATCTCTATAAGACTCCTGGCGACCTGATCAACTTATAAAATAAAACTCAAGCCAGACAGCTCCGGCGTAGGCCCTCTGATGCTTAATTTAGTCCCTTTTTAGTAATCATATGAGATAGCTCAAAAAGTAGGATAGAATCAACTTAGAGAAAAAGTGAGGTCTGTGTTCTCTTTGTATAGACAAGAGACATGTTCCCAATCTAGGGTTCTCGTCTTCTATTCAAACCAAAATACCATAAATAACCACTGACTTAGAATTAGGACTTCTCCTATTTGCTAAGTTACCATAGATATTAGAACTCTCACTAAATTACCGTAATAACCATGGGCCAATAACCATATTTATGCTCTTAGTCCGCCGGGACCCCATACCATAGTCCATATAAGCTCACCATGGCCCAAGATCCTATTAACCATAAATCCCAGCTCTCAGTACTGAGATGTTATAATACCATTTACCTCATAAGAGCTTTCCACCCCTATATTAGAGCTCGCCACTCCCATATAAGAGTTCGCCACTCCTACAAACAGCTCGCTCTCTTATAGAAGAGATCGCCCCTTCTAAAGGTGAGGTTGCCTTATCAATTCCTACAAACCTGCATGCCTACCGACATGCATATTTGATGTCGTATCACCTAATCCCCCACATTCTTCTTGGTTGAAGTAGATAATCAAGTAGAATGTAATTATAAGTATCCCCAAATGTCAATTTCCCATGTTTCTTGGTAAAAGCGCAAAAACCATCAAACATCACCTTAGACTTCTAAATGAATAATGCCACTGTGTCGGAAACACGTCGCAGGCTCATTCCTTTATTATATATTATTCTTGGGGGCTAAGAAACGAAAGCCCACAATTAACCCTACCAAACTTCGCGTCGCCTGAAACTCTCATGTCTTTTCAAATTTGCGTCGCTCCCAACATGGGCGTTCTTTCACCTCCGTTCTTTTGTATATCAAAAAACAAAATAAATTTTCCACCATTTTCATCTGCAAAAAACTTCAAGAATTCTCCAGTAAAAAGTACACTTGCCTTTGGATAAAACATTCCAACTCAACAAGTTCATCACTTTACTGTTCAACATTCATTTTATTTTTGAATTTCTGCATTCTGAACATGTCCTTTTTCTTCCCCTCCTCCATTTTCTGTTTCCGTTACTGCTGACATATGATGATTTTAGCTTCCTAGAACTCTGATTCTCAAAACCCCAATTCCACTATCCGTGACATTTATTCTAAAATGGAATCAATAGAAATCCCCCTGAACTGAAAAAAAATTGAAAACTTATTATCCAACCCATAACTGGTTTAGTAAATGAACCTGCAGAGAATCCCTCATGGACCGAGCTAGAAGCTCAAACTAGAGCCCTAACCGAGGAGATTCCTGACGACATACCTATAACTCAATCGCAAACTCTCCCGTCTTCATCAACCCACATTTCTTCTTTTCTAACCCCGTAAAAATCGTTCCCCCGTTCGTTCACGCCGACCTACCCCTTCTATCCCAAGCTACCCAGGTGACCATCGAAAACCCCTTGGTACTCCCTGATCGCAACCTACTCGCGGATTTCATCGAAAGCCTCCACCTTCCAGACACCATCCAGTTCGTCCAGCCCGAACCATACAACCTCCCTTATAACCATATTACTGTCTTCAACGACCATATAAGGGCAGGAATTAGATTTCCTATGCACCCCTTTCTGATTGCCGCAACCGAAAAGTAGAGTTCCCCTATTCCAAATGGCTCCTAACTTCATTAGGTTTATAATCATAGATATAATATTGTGTGCATACTGTAACATAGAACCAGGCATATATTTTTTTTACTTCTATTACATAATCATATTTTTTTACTTCTATTAGGCAGAATTTTTTTCTACCTTTCTTTCTGCCACAAGGAGCATTTCCTTGTTAGCCCCTTCTCCAAAGTCTGGCCATCAAGATTTTTCTTCATTTCTTCTAGAGAATCTTGGCCATTCCCTATGGAATAGAAGGAGGCAACCCCTCCTCAAGAGCCAGTGCCCACGGAGAGAAAACACCCTTCTCTCCATAAAAAGTATTCATATTTGCTCAAAGAATGGAGTAAGTTTATTTGTAATGTGATGAAACTCACCGATTCAGAGAGGGTGTACTCTTTTGTGGGTCACGTCCAGCAACTTCTATGGATGATCAGGCTTGAATTTGGTAGGTTCAACATATTGTATATCTTTTCCTCCTTTGACCTACATTAAAGCAAACAATAACCAACTTTATTTTTCTACGGATCACTTTGTGTTCGCCAGTGGGTCATTGAGCTTGGAAGGCACAACAATAGTTTAGCCAGAATAAACTCCAGACGTGACCTCCTCAGCTCCTACGATAAACACAAAGAAGGAGGTGGAAACTAATCTTGCCAATTCTGACGACCAGTTTCCCTTGCATACTTCAGTGGACAAGGGTAAAAAGAAGCGAGTTGTCCACGGTCGAGCCCGAGCTCAGTTCGCATCCCCTCTCCAAAAATGCCGCCGCACGCAGGGAGCATCCAGCTCAGGCTCCCCAATTTTGAACAATGGCCTCTTGCATTATGATGACGTCGAGCAGTTCCCGCCATTTCTCCATAGCTAAATGTTGACTCCATATAAGAAATATTTGGCGACCCTCAAAATGGCTGAACAAGCGACCATGTTATCTTAGTATTTCACCCAGGTAATTATCCTCCAAGATTTCCCCTTGCTATCACATATGTTAACATACCTCTGACCCATAACTTATCCTTTTCAATCTTTGTAAACACATCTCCAACCTATCGTGACTTCAATATCCACTCATTTGAAAGTTTTTGGCTCCTAAGAGGAATCTACCGACAAATTGAAGAAGGCATGCGGCGAGCTGGTTACTCAGGTTAATAATCAGACCGAACATCTTTCTTTAAATCAGGGAGAGTTGGACGAAGACCATCATCAATTAGCGGCCACGACAGAAGAACTGAATGTTTCAAAGTGCCAGCTAGAGATGAGGAAATCTGAGATTGCCAGGCTCCCAACATGTTGGACCGAGTTGGAAGGCCTCCTGCTGGAGAAGGAAAAAGAAAAAGAGAGGGAGGTGCTGAAAGCTCATCAACGGGGAGTTGAGAAAGGACACCAGGAAGGTCATCGAACATTCTTGAGGAACAAGATGGGTCAACGGTTCATCGCAGCGTACAGGACAAGTTTGGTTGTGACCTACCACCACACGACGATCATCCTGCAGAAGGTGGGGAAGAGGCGAAGTTATATTTTCGAACTGCCATCGAGCAAGCCCAGGCACAAATCCAGACAATGACTGTCTTGGTTCTTGAGGTTCCTTATCATTATACACCACTTCTTTTAGGTGTCCAACTTTGACCATTCTTTCGATCTCCTCCTTTAAGTGTCCGCATCACTCAGTGGAATGCCCATAATTGTTATGAAACCTACAAAAGAACTAAGACCTCGGGTTAATAGGAATTTTCGTATAATCCTCTGGACACCTGATAGCATCAAGAAATTGATTTTCCATAATGGTAAACACCCTCGCTCTTGGCATTGCAAAGGGTGTGAAGTCCGCGTCCTACCTCCATACTCTTCATTCTTTTCTTGTTGTTCCTCTCACATCTGCTCTCGTGGTTAAGATTGCTCGAGCAGGTCGCCTTCTCTTTCAGGCTTCCGACCTCCTGGGTGTTACTCTTTCTGGTTCTCTGAACTCCCGTCCAAAACATAATCTATGCTCCTCTTCAGAGTCTTCCACATATATGTACTTCATGAACCTATCCAGGACTTCCTCGAAGGTATGTACAAATCACTTGGTCAGCGATGTTCGAAGACCTCCCATACTTAAGACTTGATGTAAAGCTCCCGCCTTCATCTCGTCCATGGATACGGGCACCTCCAAAGTATTTCTAGTTAACCTAGAAACGTAACTCTTCAACGTCTCTCCATGTCACTGCAACCATTGAAAAAAGAGATTGCACGGTCTTCGTGTGTAACTTGGCACTAGCGAAATGCTTCAAAAAGGACAACCTTAAGACTTGAAAGCTTGTGATCCTCCCAGACGCTAGTTGATGGAACCAATCCTACGATGGCCCCTTAAAGTGGATAGGAAAGCCCTTTATGCTACAACATCAGTGTACTACCTCAGTCCGCCTCATTCTCAAAGCTTTGCACACGACGTGTGGGGTCCGATGTCCCCTCATAATAGAAATCCAACCCTTTGTATCTGTGAAGTAAATCCACTCTTAATGTCTTTTTTGAGAATGTATAGCCCCTCGACTCCTCTCCTCCTGCTTCGACGACCTGCCTTTGTAACTCTCGTACTAGCTCCTGCATATCCCGAATCGCGCGGGATGTAGGAAGTACCTCGTCCTCTTCCTCTTCCACATTACACTGGATGTGACGTTGATAGGCCTTTCTACATGGTCTGTTACCTAAGAATTGTGCGTTGTCCTCTTCTTCCTCTTTGTCAGACGATGGGTATTATATCTTGTACCGTCTCCTTTTTGTGGTCCTGATCAACTCAGGATCCAGCATTTATGGTTCATTTTTTCTACTTTCCTTTTGGCCTGGAGTTAATGGTTTTGGCCTGTACTCCTCATCTTTCCTCGTAGCCTCCTCTTCACTACCGTATTCGCCGGTCAAAATCTTCTCCAACTTTGTCGGAGGCACTGATCCCATCAATATTTCAAGGAATCACTTGTCAACGTGACAAGTTCTTCTCCTTGGTAGCTCTTTCCAGTCACTGGTCCAAATATTTATAGATATTTGCTTAATTATCTCCGGGGTTTTATTTCTATTCCCTTCCCCTAAAATTTTTTCCTTTTCCTTTCATGGTTATCGTGGTGGTGTTTTTGTGACCATTTGATCCGATGTTTAACCTCGCGATGGTGTCTGTTCTTCCGCACCCTGCTTCTCCTTGCCCACATCTTTATCCCTGTTTGCTTCAGAGCTATAATCTAGAGTTTGAGGCATGATGGTCCTTCCCTTCATGTCTGCTCTTTTGGATTTCTCACGTCTTTTGATCAAGGACTCGATGTCCCTCTTTCCCACACACGATGCCACTTGATGTGACCAAAAAGATTGGTTCGCCAAGAAAAGAGAGTGTTGACCTCAAATTCGTGATTGCCGACCTGATAGACCTCCACAGGACTCCTGGAGACCTGATAAACTTATAAAATAAAACCTAAGTTGGACAACCCCATCGTAGACCCTCCGATGCTTAAGTCCGTCCCTTTTTAGTAATGATATGCAAGAGCTCAAAAAATAGGATAAAACCAATTTAGAGAAAAAAGTGTGGCCTGTGTCCTCTTTATATAGACAAGAGACGTGTTCCCAATTTAAGGTTCTCGTCTCCTATTCAAACCTCAGTACCATAAATAACTACTGGCTTAAAATTAGGATTTCTCTTATTTGCTAAGTTACCATATATATTAGAACTCTCGCTAAATTACTGTAATAACCATGGGCCAATAACCATATCCATGCCCTTAGTCCACCGGGGCCCCATACCATAGTCCATATCAGCCCACTAGGGCCCACGGTCCTATTAACCATAAAGCCCAGTTCTCAATACCGAGCTGTTATAATACAATTTACCTCATAAGAGCTCACCAACCCCATAAAAGAGCTCGTCACTCCCATACAAGAACTCGACACGTCTACAAATAACTCGCCCTTTTATAGAAGAGGTCACCCCTTCTAAAGGTGAGGTTGCCTTATAAATTCCTACAAATCTACATGCCTACTGACCTGAATATTTGATGTTCTATCAAACCTAATACAAATAAAGAAGAAAAAAATCCAATTTAATTTCTCAATAAATCCCCGATTCCAATTCATTCTATAACCTACGAGAGCCTCAGCATGAGCAAGGGACAATGGCGGGGGGACAGTGACTTTGGCCTCAATCCAGGATATAGACGGAGGCGACTTGGCTAGTTCGATGTATGCGTGTGTTATAGTTTGAGTTTTGTTCCAATTTCTCGACTATTTAGTGGCAGCATGGTTATGGTTTTGGGATATATGGTGATCTAAGAGGATTGTTCTCTGAGGTAATTTGACATACACTTGATGGTCTCACACAGGGATTTATACGTATCTTGAATAACTGTGTTGGATAATGAATGGAAGTTTATTAATGCTTACTGTTGATATTGACTCATGTGATTAATATTTTGGGGGATTTTGAATTGTATTATACATTATGTTGCCTCAGTGAGTTGCTAATTTTGATATTGCATTATTGTTATTTGTTTTCAATCTGAGTTGATATGATTTGCTAGTCTGTGAGTGTCTTTTTTGGAAATGAATGAAGAATAAAATAAATTCATCTTCATGAGATAAATGCAACTTACGAAGAGATGTATGAAGATTCTAGTTTCGGGTTGTTCTTCTTCATAATAATTCTGCATTTGGATTTTTTGTGCTACAGGGTTAGATTTTGGTGTTACAGTGTAGGATTTCTAGTGTTCCGGTAACCTACATAATCTTAATAATCTCTTCCTTTTCCCAATGTTGGGATTACCATTGATTGTTAATTGCAAGCAATATTTACAAAATTGCTTACGTTTGTTTGTGTTTTACATAAACCTGGAAAGATTATTGCTCTTCTTGATGAGGCTCACTAGGTTAATGATTATATGTCCGTATGTGTTAAACGACAGTATAAGTCACAATGACCTGATGGATTCAGGTCGCATGACTACAGAATGACATGGCGACCTAATAATGTCAGGTCGCACGACGGGCGACCTAATAGATTCAGGTCGCATGGATTACGACCGGATGGGTTCAGATCGAGTGAGTACCGACCTGACAGGTCTCAGCATCAGAAGTCTGTATGGAGCATACATCACGTCGGATGATGTCATTCCTAGCATAGTACAATCCAGTCTGCTATAACAGTCAATGCTACTGTAGCAATGTTAGCCACACGATCATAGCTAGCTGTTATCATATATACTGTATCAAATATGACCATAGGATCTAGTGCAACCCTAGTCAGCTATGTTGCTATAAATAGCCGTTTATTTCATTAATGAAATATATGAAAAAGATTACCAAAGATATATACAGTACATTCTCCTTTACTCATCTTATGATGGCTCTCTTTTTATTATATCAGCTCTCCATGAGCTCGCTGTTTTTCTTTCATTGTATCAGAGCAAGTTTGAGGGCCTGACTCTGTTTTCCTTGAGCAAAATGTCTCACAATAGCTCTTCCTCCTAAACCCAAACCTCCTCACCTCTCCCCCAATCGTTTATCCCCAAAGTCAGCTCATTTGAACTAAATTAGATGAAAATAATTACTTGATCTGGAGACAACAAGCCTTGACGACCATCAAAGGATATGGTCTTGAAGCATTCATTAAGAAAGGATCTACAGATCCACCATAATTTTTAACCGATGTAGGAGAAATGAAACAAACACCCTCTATTCTAGGTGGGAAGGGCAAGATCAGATCTTAGCATCATGGATCTTGTCCTCTCTAAGTGAGAGTATACTTGTTTTAACTATTGGTTTCAATACATCCGAAGAAATATGGTCTTCTCTTGGGAATAGTTTTGCCACATAGTCTCAAGCCAAGATAATGCAGTATAGGATAATGTTGCAGCCCTTGAGAAAGAATGCCTTGTCTATGAAAGAGTATTTGGGAAAGATGAAGTCTTGTTGTGATGTTTTAGCTTCCGCAGGTAACAAGATCTCTGAAAAAGATCAGATCTTGTATATTTTAGCTGGATTAGGAAGTGAGTATGACTCAGTGATGTTTATTGTGACGTCCAGGCCACAGCCTTACGTGCTAGCTGAGCTGCATGCTCTTTTGCTCAGCTACGAGGCCACATTGGAAACCAACAACAACAATACTTCGTATGTCAATACAGAAGGGTCTCAGCCATCTGCCAATGTTGCAACACAGGTCAACGCTGTAAGAGTCAACAACAATTATCAACAAAACAGAGGAAGCTCAGTCGCGGAGGTGGCAGATCAGTTTCAGAGGTAGTAAGGGAGGAAGAAGAGGTCGCGGAGGAAGATCGAATGGAGGAGACAGGGTTGTCTGGCAGATCTGCTACATTTCTGGACACACAACAGATATGTGTTGGTACAGGAATGACAACTCCTACAGTAACAGTCAATCCAACCAGCAGTCGGTTCGAAACCCTTCACTGCATATGGCACAGTTTGGGAATGATGGAAGCATGACCTCGCATTCGGACTATGATGCTGATACTCTCTGGTTTCCTAACTCTGGAACAACTGCGCACGTGACAAATCACCTCTCAAATCTAAATGTGGCCTCGGAATATTATAGAGGGAAAATACTCCAAATGGGAAATGGAGTTGGAGTGAACATTAACCACATCGGTAACTCATTTCTCAAAACTCCTCTCAGTTCTAAAACCTTTTTGCTCAAAAATCTACTTTATGTTCCCTCAATCACTAAATATTTGCTGAGCGTTTCTAATTTTGCCTCTGATAACAATGTCTTTTTTAAATTCCATCCTTCTTATTGTCTCATTAAGGATCAAACCACCAAGGCCATCTTGCTCAAAGGGACAGTTAAAGATGAACTATATCATTTCCACCTACATACTACCAATCCAGCCACTTATCATCTTTCATCTGCACCACCTTTCATAATGCGACCTGCTCAAACTTGCCTCGTTTCATGTTCTCAGAATAAAGAGCTTGTTTTTTATCTATGGAATTGTAGATTAGGCCACTCTAGTCAAGATGTAATAGATAAGGCTCTAAAAAGATGTAATATCCGTTATAACAGCAATAATAAAAGTTTATCTTTGTGTTCCTCTTGTATGTTAGCAAAAAGTCACAAGCTTCCTTTCCTAACTCTCATTTTACTTGTTCCCAACCTCTTGAACTTATTCACTCCGACCGCTGGGGACCTGCCCCTATAAATCATCAAATGGTTTTCTTTATTATGTTAACTGTATTGATCATTTCAGTAGATTGTTTTGCATGTAATTGTTATGATTTTCCTAGTATTTTTAGTTAGATTTAGTTTTTTTTTAGTCGTTTTGAGTCGTTTATTCTAGTTCTTAGGTCATTTTCTTGTTTATTTGCTTCTAGTCTTAAAATGTACAAAGAGTGAAGATGTTTGAGCTATTTTTGGGTTTTTAAGTTTGAATTCTTGTTTGGTAGGTGGCTAAAAGGATTATATTCACTCGGTGGACGTTTTGGACCGGAAAATGAGAAATTCAAGCTGAAAGCATCCAGGATCGACTGAAAAGCTCCAAATCGACTGCACGATCGATTGAAAGAGCTCCAAATCGACTGTCGGGAAGTATCTTCCCCCGTTTTGGCAATGCAGTCTATAGACTGCTTTTCAGTCAATCGACCGAGACGCTGAGACTTCGGGAATTTTGAGCATTTATGATGATTTTGCCCCTACAAACAACTATAAAAAGCCTACATATTGCACTTATGAAGAAAGAACTCCCCTCCCAACCCTAACTTGGGTTTGGGATCAAATTACTCTCAATCTCTTGGATAATTTTCTCTCTTAGGTTTTAGATTGGATTTCAAGCTTTGATGTAAATTCTTTTAGATTTAATTTCAAGCACCTCCTTAGGTTTGTAAGCCTGAGAAGAGTCCAAGTACTCCCTTGGATTGTTACTTTTGATGCAATTTCATTCAAGCTTTGTTTAATTTCTTAATTCAAGTAAGTTTCCTTTCAATTTCATGTTTTATGCTTTATTTCCATGCTTTGTTCTTCATTTCCATGCTTGTTCTTCATGTTATGCTTTTTGTCTTAGCAACTTGAATTCAAGTTAGATCTTAAGAATTGGCTACGGAATCTAGATGAGTGACACAGATCATAGATCGAGTCTTAGATCGTCTTGATTTTGAGTTTTTCCTATGCTTTATTTGCAATTTAATTTTCATGCATAGTTTTAGCTTAAATCCTAGATCTATTGCTTGATGCTTGTTATTTCACGTAAAGTTTTAAACTTTCTCGTTAATTTTCATTGCTCTTGATAGTTGTGCTTTCAATTTTAGAAAATTTGCATTATTTAGGATTTTATGCATAGTTGTACCTTGTGCATGCATGCTTGTACTTGGTGAAACATTGCATTTTCTTGCTTATTTTCATTATTGCTTTGCATTTTCTATTTGAGGCATACGACGAGGTATCCGACCAACTTGCAATTTCATTTTCTAGGATAGTTTAGATAGTTTAATTTCTTTTTTTACATTTTCCTTTTATTCTTCAATCTTTAAACACAATGAATTCTACAAATGAATCAAGTTCCGATAATATCGAGCCAAATGAACCTTTGATTTCCAAAACCACGAAAAACTACACTTGAAAATGGTGCCGTTGCGACTCGGCTTGGTTAAGGCTTTCGATTTAATTGTTGTTTCTTGGTGTTTTTAGCTTGCTTTGTTATTTGACGTTTTTGTTAAGTATGTTAGGTAATTCTAGCTTTGGTGGATATATTCCCGACATGGGAGGGCATGGTGAAAACCATGTCGGAATTGGATTGATGTATAATGGACTTTGCAACATGGGGGGGCATGGTTCAAACCACATTGCTAATGGTGGACTCGGTTATGGGCAACAAAATATGGGAGAGCATGGTGCAAACCATGTTGGGTTGGTGGCGTCGTGGGTATGAATGGTTCTTCCGGAGGGTATGGTACTTCAAATCCTTATCTGAATATGCAAACTTCGACTCCCAGTCCGTATGGGGGTTATGTTGCACCTAATCAATTTCCGAACATGCCAACTCCGAACCCCGGCTCGTATGGAGACTCTCATGCACTTAATTTCAATCATGCTCCGAATGTGTATTTTAATGCTTATGGTGGAGGTGCGAGTTATGGAGGTGCCGCCAATAGTGCTCCAAAGCCCAATTCATATGAGTTGTTTGGAGGAAGGAGATCCGTTGTCGCAAGTGGCCCCCCATCCGCACCATGGCAGATGTTAATAAACCATTTTTGAGGCCAATTTACGTTAGTACCGATAATAGTGCCCCTCCTCTCGATCCTTATGAGCTGTTTGGAGGTGGGAGCTTCATTGTCCCAAGTGGCCCCACACCTATAGCATCTTCCATATCCCTCCCGAGCGAGCGAACATCTTCTCGAGCAATATATTCTAATGATTATGAAATGAGTGGAGTTTCTTCTTGTCAGGAGCTTGAGTTGAAGAAGAAAATAGCGACGTTAAAGGCTCAAATCGCTCAAATGTCTAGCCCAATTCCTCCTTTTGTGGGACCCGGTTGTACTACTCCATCTTTTGCTCCACCGCCGACTCACGATCCTCTTTTTCCTTATCACGTGGGCCAACTTGTCTCGATGGATGATTTCATCCCACACTCCGATCCGGATTTCTAGTTCTTGAGTCGATATTTGCCAAGTCCACCTCCGCCTACTCTTCCGGTCACGTTCCTTGATAAGTGTGGGATTGTTGATTCGGTTGTCTCACCGACGGAGGAGGCCATGGTTTCGATTCCGAGTATTTTTACTCCTCTTGACCCCTTACCTCTTACTTCAAAACAATCTTGCGAAGAGTGGGTGTATATGGACTTCATCAAGGCTACGGTCGAACGAATTTGTTTGGATGATAGGAGCATTGAGGAAGATATTATCCGGGATGTCGATATTGAGGAGTGTTGTGAGGATGATGAGCCCCTTGTTCTTAATATTGAGCCTGTTGTGCCTCTATGTGCCCCATGTTTGTGTGAAGATGATTCTCGATGTGTCGTTGGGGGCAACGATGACTTTTTAGAGGGGG
>BMAC01000559.1:597474-626752 GCA_014905375.1 Phtheirospermum japonicum | reverse complement strand
TATACACAAAAAAAAAAAGAATAATACTCCAACACAAATCATGAAATGTGATAAAGCGTGCGTTCAAGTCAAAAGGCTAATTTAAAGGCTAAGTCTAGTAAAAAGAATCTAATTCAAAAAGCTTCTAAGTGCTGTGAAAATAAAGTCGGAAAAGCATGTGAAAGTACAAAAGGGTTTCAAATGAAAGTGTGGTAAATTGGGAAAGGTGAAGGGATTATAAGCTTCGGGTTTTAAAAGTTAGGGTTTTTATGTGTTATTGATCATGTTTGATTGTGTGTTAGCCACTATATCCAAATGTTCCATACCTTACCAAAGAGCCAACATTACAACCTATAATAAAGACCTCTTTTGATTCTTATTTGGTCATGTACTATGAGCAATTTTGAGCGTTCGATTTGTGAAATCTTGACAAGGTGCATGTATTGACCGACTTGAGCATAAAAATGTCCTATATACTATACACTTGAGCGAATTGAGCGAACACCCTCAAAATTCCCTTGGAGAGGAAGTCATCGATTTGGCTTGCATTTGAGAAAGAATAATACGATCAATGCTTGACGATAGCGAGTCTATGTTGATAATCCCATCATATTAATAAGGATAAGCACAAGGATTTTGCTTCTTACATAATGTTTATTGCATGTACACACTCGATTCTTTTCGTTGTTCGAGGACGAACAAACTGATAAGTGTGGGGCAGTTGTTTTGCATTTAATTGTTGTGATTTTCCTAGTATTTTTAGTTATAGTTTAGCCTTTTTTTTAGTCGTTTTGAGTCGTTTATTCTAGTTCTTAGGTCATTTTCTTGTTTATTTGCTTCTAGTCTTAAAATGTACAAAGAGTGAAGATGTTTGAGCTATTTTTAGGTTTTTAAGTTTGAATTCTTATTTTGTAGGTGGCTAAAAGGATTATATTCACTCGATGGATTCTTTGGACCGAAAAATGAGAAATTCGAGCCGAAAGCATCCAGGATCAATGGAAAAGCTCCAAATCGACTGCCCGATCGACTGAAGGAGCTCCAAATCGACTGCCGGGCAATAGCTTCCCCCGTTTTGGCAATGCAATCTATAAACTGTTTTTCAGTCGATAGACTGGGTAGTCGATAGACTGCTTTGCAGTCGATCGACCGCGATTGTGAGACTTCGGGAATTTTGAGCATTTTTTACGATTTTTACCCTACAAACAATTATAAAAAGCCTACATCTTGCACCTATGAAGAAAGAGATCCCCTCCCAACCCTAACTTGGGTTTGGGATCAAATTACTCTCAATCTCTTGGATAATTTTCTCTCTTAGGTTTTAGATTGGATTTCAAGCTTTAATATAATTTCTTTTCCTAGATTAGATTTAATTTCAAGCACCTCCTTCGGTTTGTAAGCCTAAGAAGAGTCCAAGTACTCCCTTGGATTGTTACTTTTGATGCAATTTCATTCAAGCTTTGTTTCATTTCTTAATTCAAGTAAGTTTCCTTTCAATTTCATGTTTTATGCTTTATTTCCATGCTTTGTTCTTCATTTTCATGCTTGTTCTTCATGTTATGCTTTTTGTCTTAGAACCTTGAATTCAAGTTAGATCTTAAGAATTGGCTATGGAATCTAGATGAGTGACACATCTAGATCATAGATCGAGTCTTAGATCGTTTTGATTTTGAGTTATTCCTATGCTTTATTTGCAATTTAATTTTCATGCATAGTTTTAGCTTAAATCCTAGATCTATTACTTGATGCTTGTTATTTCATGTAAAGTTTTAAACTTTCTCATTAATTCTCATTGCTCTTGATATTTGTGCTTTCAATTTTAGAAATTTTGCATATTTATGATTTTATGTATAGTTGTACCTTGTGCATGCGTGCTCGTACTTAGTGAAACATTGCTTTTTCTTGCTTATTTTCATTATTGCTTTGCATTTTCTATTTGAGGCATACGAAGAGGCATCCGACTAACTTGCACTTTCATTTTCTAGGATACTTTAGATAGTTTAATTGGTTTTTTTTTTATTTTCATTTTATTCTTCAAGCTTGAAACACATTGAATTCTACAAACTAATCGAATTCCGATAATATCGACCCAATAACCCGTTGATATATTTCAACACCACTAAAACCCTTCTAACATAGATATACGTGGATTTATCTTCTAAAGTCCAAATCAGAAGTTTCAAATGCCTTTGTTCATTTTAAAAACCTTGTTTAAAATCAACTAAATTGCAAGATAAAAAAATTTCAATCAGATGGTGGGACTGAATATAAACCTCTTGCTAAGGTTTCTCAAGATAATGGTATAAATCATAGGATATCTTGACCATATACACCAGAACAAAATGTTGTGTTTGAAAGGAAACATAGGCATCTCGTGGAGATGGGATTGTCTTTGCTTGCTCATTCAAACCTACCTCTTAGATTTTTGGATGATGCCTTCACTACTTTTGTCTACATTATTAACAGAGTTCCCTTCAAAACAAATCTTTATAAAACTCCTCTTGAGTGTCTTTTCAATCAGCGACATGATTACAACTTTCTTAAAGTTTTTGGTTGCCTCTACTATCCCCACATCAGACCATATAATTCCCACAAAATTCAATACAGGTCGGTTCTATGTACTTTCCTTGGTTACAACACTCAATACAAATGTTACAAAGTTCTGTTACCTTCTGGGAAGGTGATAATCTCCAGAAATGTTGTGTTCAGTGAGCATGAGTTCCCATACAGGTCTAAACAGGTCGCTAACTCTCCACAACTCAGTTTGTCACCTCTGCCATCCATACTCTCACCACCCCAATACCATACTTTTCCCATTCCACCTTCTCAAGTGGACACACCATCCACACCTCTAAATAATGTTCCCACATCTCTGACTCAAACTTTTGTGCACCCCATTTAATAAATAATTTAAAAGCACGTCAGTTTGCTCGCAAGTGTACGAGGTAACTATAGGGTGATGAGTTTGACTCGAGTCGTATCTCTCGAGGAAACAACTGTTCGGTCCTATCAATGTTTTTCTCAATTTTGAATAACATACATATACATTTGGGGGTTTGAAAAGATTGATTCGATCATTATAAACTAAGACGGTAATTTAAACTAATTAAWCTAATTACTTTAACTAGATTATCGATTACGAACTAAGCAGTYTACTGAAGCTGATTAAACTAATTATTCTAAATTATCAACTAAAAGCAATAACTAAATTATCGAATAACACTACGAAGATTAAAAGCTAATTAACGAATCTAAAGKATGAATTTAAGAATCTATTGCTAACATACGAATCATACCAATCCACGAACATTAACTAAGCATGAACCAAATCGCATAAATAAACTAAATTAATCAATATCCAAAATACGAGCATAAAACGATTAAACTAATTTAACTATCTCCAACCTCGAATTGCAAGTTCTTGACTTCACTCGTGCGAACCTTTCTTGATTTCTTCATTCTCCTTCGCCCAATCGTCTAAACACTCCTCGCCGTGTTTCTTTTTGAAAGTGAAATTTTCGCTACGGTCGAGGAAATCGTGCCTTGAACGATTTATTGGTGGTTTCGACTCCACCTCTTGCTCTAATTTGTGCGAATATTCAAAATTCGCCTCCAAATTCTGCCACGATGTCGCGTATGTCAATTCCCAACAACTCGATCAATTCTTCTCCACTTAAGTGCATTTGATCATAGGACTCGTAATCTTTACACGAATTGACTCGCTCGTCCCTTCCCTCGATAGAACTCCGGTGTCGTATCCGTCGCCTAACTTACTCAAAGTCGCGATCTCTCGTAATTCGTTAACGCATGATGCAACGGGATCAATGAATGAATCTTCCTCTTGCATAATAGGAGAGGGGGTGTTGTGAATATCTTTTAGAGAGAAAATCACTGTTTCGCCCAAAACGGTCATCGTCATTCTCCCTTTATGAACATCAATAAGAGTATGTGAAGTTGCCATGAACGGTCGCCCTAATAAAATGGTGTGCTCGTTGTCCTCAGTCGGAACTTCACCAATGTCCATAACCACAAAATCAACCGGAAGCACTAGCTCCCCAACTTGCACTAAAACATCTTCGACTATTCCTAACGGTCGTCGAGTCGAGCGATCGGCTAACTGTAGGCGCATAGTTGTCGGTTTGAGGGGTCCAAGATCAAAATCTTGATAAAGCGAATAAGGCATTAGATTAACGCCTGCTCCAAGGTCCAACATACCTACTGCCTTCTTCCCATTAGCTAGTGAAATCGTTATGCAAAAACTGCCAGGATCGCGTTCCTTAGGTGGTAACGGCTTTCTTGAAAATCGCGCTAACTTCTTTCGGTAACGGAACGTATTGAGTTGTCGCCAAACGTCTCTCTCGCGAGGCAAGTTCCTTAAAAAACTTGACGTAGGCGGGCATCGTCTTGATCACTTCTAAAAGTGGCAGGTTTATATTCACATTTTTCAAGAGATTGTACAGCTCCATGAATTTCTTGTTCTCCTTTCGCTGGACGTAATCGGCTTGGAAAAGGAACAGCATCCTTATACTGCATCGTTGTTTGCTTCGGTTGCGGCGGTTCATCGATGCCAGAGGTGTCGCTCGGAATTTTCCCTTGAATGGAACCAGGAACATATCTATTGGCGGATTTATGTAGCTTGTCCACCGGTTTAGGAACTAGCTCCTCGTCTTGGTTCTCTATGCCATTGTCGATCTTCTTCCCACTGCGAAGGACGTGAATTGCGGATGCTTGCTCCGGCTGGCTTGGTAGCTTGTCTTTCTCCTTATTTGATCTAGCAATATCAGTTGCTATTTGTCCCATAGTCCTCTCCATTCGTATCCATGTTTTTAGCTAGATCATGCACAATGCCGGAAAGTTGGTCTATTCCGCTCACCTTCTTTGAAAGTTCGTCTATCTTCGCATTCACCTTTGTAAGCCCTTCTCTATTACTGATCGTCTCAGCCACTTGATTTTGCTGCCAAACCAACAGCTGATCATTTGGTTGAGTTGCACTCGACGTCTGCCCTTGTGTATGAAAGTTATTTTGTACCGGTGGCACTGGTGGTACTTGAGCATAATGCGGTGGTGGATATTGTGGATCAGGTGGCATAATGATTTGGATTGCCCGGACCCCACTTGAAAAGAGGATTGTCACGTTGTGGCGTGTACTTCTTTTGATTTCGAATAGCTTCTGGATCGCGTTAACCTCCTCTTGCTGCTCACTGTTGTTAGGACATGCGTCTGCTAAATGCTGGAGGGATCCACACTGGTTGCAATTCGCAGCCATTTTCTGTGCAGCGGCCTTGCTAGCTCGCTCGGCTTTCCAAGCAGCTAATTTCTCGTCGAAAATCTCTTCACATTTTGCTTTTACTAACTTGCCATCGTCTAAATCAGGGTCGGGAATGGAAACTTCATTAACTCTCATTTTACGAGGCCGAGAGTTGGTTTGTCTGGATTTTTCGCTTTGCTTCTCCAACACTTGTCTTGCCTCGTGTGCTGTCAAATCTCCAAAATCTCCTCCCGCTGCTATCTCTACCTCTCGCTTCCCATGGTCCAATAAACCATCGAAAAAGAACTGGTTAGTCATCTCCGGAGAATAGTTGTGGTGGGGGCAAGCTTGCAAAAGAGTTTTGTAGCGCTCCCACGTCTCGTGAAATAGTTCTCCTTCCAATTGCTCAAAAGTAGCAATTTGCCTCCGAAGATGCCCCGTCGTTTGGGCTGAATAATATTGGTTTAGAAATTTCTCGCTAATCATATCCCAGTCGGTTAACGAACCGGGCTCTAAGGACAGTAGCCATGACTTCGCCTTGTCCTTCAAGCTGTACGGAAAACAAATCATCTGGACCTCCTCTTGATGAAGGCCATGAACTACGAATCGGCCCAACTTCATCAACGAAATAATTTAAAAATGCCAAGGGTCTTCATGCGCATTCCCATGAAAGGTTGGGAGTAGGTTGAGTTGATGCGGTTTGATCTCCACGGCCCTTGCGGTAGGTCCAAGAACAATGGCGGACCTAAAGGGCACAACCTTTGGACGTGCCAAGTCGCGCTGTCTAAGTGCTCGATCTCCCCTTGGTTCTCGAATTTGGTCATATGCTCTCTCGTAGTGGTCGTTATGCGCGTAACGGTGCTCGCGCTCGTATTCTCCTTCCGAAATTGTTTTGCTCGTAACCATGATCTTGATTCTCCAACCACTCGTTCACGTGCCGTTGATTGTTCATATAGGCGTTTTCGCTGCAAAACATCCTCATTCCTAAATGCCACGTTCTCGACGTTGTGCTGACGCATGACATTGTCGTTCATCTCTTCGTTTTGCCTCAAATTCTCCATGTTGAGTGGGTGATTGACTATGTTGTGCTGCTGGTTAACTCCTTCGTTTCTCCTTTCGTCACGTCTAGTAGAGTGTGACTTGTTTGGTTCACTACCATTCCCAGCTCGAATGGGGCGTGGTGGTGATCTCGGTGGTGAATCGCCGTTTCGAACTGAATGTGCTCCTAACATGATGCTGGGAACTTGATCGCAAGCAAAATCGGTTGCTGTCGAGGAATTGTCCTCGGGAATAAGAACGGGTCTTGGTCTTGGCGGATTTGAACGGTGAATGTTGTCGATGAATGGCACAAGGTCGCGTTGAAGTGATCGCCTTCCTTGCATAAACTCAACAACACGTCAACGTACCAAATGGCAAAAACCAAGTAAAAGCAAATAAAATAATAAATTAAACAAAAACTAAAACGAAAAACATTTTTAATCCCTACTCGTTGCTTCCCCGGCAACGGCGCCAAATTTTCTAAAAATCCGGGCAATCTCTGGATTGCCATAAACACAACCAAAAATCAAAAAGAGGAAGGAAAAATAAAACATCCCTGAAACAATAGGAGTCGAGACGCTAGTCGTGATTTGTGTAATTGGCCACTTCTTCAATGTACGTGATACGAAATGCCCTAAAAGAAAAATAAAACACACAAAAACAAAGAACATAACAATATTTTTTGGGTTTTTACAATATAATTATTATTTTTTTTAAAAGAAAGCACAAATAAAAATAAAGATAGAACGAGTTTAGAACTCGCGAGACTCATCGTCTTCGTTGTTGGTCTCGTCGACATCCATACTCGGTGTGGGGTATGCCGCTTCAAAACGCTCATCGAGCTTCGAAATACGAGTTCGCATCTTCTTCAAGCTCTTCCGGTTCTTTTCGTGATTATTGTCGATCTTCTCGTCTATGATTTGAAGCTTATCGAACATCTTCACTTGAAATTCCCGGTTTTCCTCGAAAAATTGCCCCCAATCGGGACTCGGGCCCGAAGTAGAACGGAGGGCTTGCTCCATATCCTCGTCGCCATCATCGTCTTTGTCGTGTAGTCGAGACGAAGACCCTCCTCTAGGACCTCACTCGGGGTGCCGGCGCACGCGCGAGTGGTAGTGAAGAGGTCCCAAGCGGGCTAAGTCCGCTTCCGGCCGGATCAAACCCAAAGTGACGGGCGAGGCCGGTAACATATGGTGCAAACGAGAGAAGTGGCGACTTGCTCCCCGGAGTACCCTTGGTGACYTTGTAAAGCCCTAACAAAATAAGTGGGTACAACCGGACTTGACGACCATCAACGAGGCACTGAAGAACAAAAAGCTAGGCTTTGGTCGCATAGGTGGCCTCGTTCTTGCAAAGAATGATGTGGGCGAGGATCTTGTATGCGACATAGAGGGCGTCGTCTTGAATCCTCGAGCAAGGAAACCTCTTGCAATCCCCCGTGTTGCCCCCGGTGATCATCCCCCCAAAAGAAGCTAAATCGAAGCCTTGAACTCCAAGCGGGTGGTCCCCTACGGTCGGGAAACCGAAAATGTTGCCAAAAACCTCCTCGTCGACAACCATATCATTCCCTCCTAACCGACAAGAGAACGTCTCGTCGTTCCGAATCGTCAAAGTCGAGAAAAACTCGAGCATGAGTTCTCGAAAACCGGGCAAGTGCATTTTGGTAAAGTACCCACACCCGAGGCCATCGACATAACGTGAAAGGTCGGTGTGGTGCTCCGACCCATTCGAGGCCTCATCCGCAATCCCTTGGACGTTCAACGTCCGGTGCGTAGCAAATCCCCATTTTCGAATGTTCTTGAACATATCCCCTTCCTTTTTATCAAAAATTGGGAACGGTGCGTTGTACTTCCCCGAGATATCCTTGCGTTTACCCGCTCGAGACATTATCACACAATACGAAATTGAACGGGGGTGAAAAACCTTGAAAAATAAGACTCTTTGCTGTTTGGGGAATTTCGTCGAACACTTGGCGTGCGTGTTCAACCAACTAAGAATTTGAACAAACCTTGCACCAAAAACTTCCCACACAACCAACAACAACAAAAATACGATCCCAAGATAGTTTCAAGCGAAGTACCTCGTCAATTTAACGCAAAAACGCAAGAATTGCCCGGAATTTCCCGAAATTGCTTCAAATCCACCTAGCTCGTTTTGGAGAATTGCCTTGTATGAAAGTTGGTTGATCAAATTTCTGGGTAATGGGTTGAATTCCTGAGTTTTAGATCGTTGGGGCGCTCGTATATCTGAAAATTTTAAAAACTTGAAAAAGAGTAAGAAAATCAAAATTTCAAGTTAGAAAAAGGATGAAAAGTGAGAAAAGGGGAGGGAGGGGCTGTTTTTAAGGGTGTTTTATGGGTTTCCCGCGGGTCAACCAAGCATGGGTCGGGTCGTGGGCCAAAAATCCAATTTTTAAACATTTGTGGGCCGGTCCGCGGGTCGCGTCGACGCCGCGTCAGTCGACACGACAGAGGATGAATCTTCTGATACCGAGCATCGACGCCGCGTCAACTGACGTGAGCAGGTGCTCGGCGTCGACGCGGGCGTATTCCTGGGCATCTTTTCCTTCGCTTGTTCGTTCAATTCTCCTTGTCCGAGTTCTCCAACTGTTCTAAATAACTAAAAACCAAAATAAAACAATAAATAAAGAAAAATAAAATACAAAAGGATACATAACGCTCGGGTTGCGTCCCGAGAAGCGCAATTTTTAACGTCGCTTGCTCGACGCTATCTTGCTCGTTTATTTCCCTACGTACGGTGGATCTCCAAACTCCACCATCTTGCGATTGTCATTTTTACCTTGTCCGTCGTGATAAAGCTTCAATCTATGCTTGTGAGCTTGAAAGGACGATTTGCCAATCTCATCGTACAACGTGGCTACGCCGTACTCATCAAATTCTTTAATCGAGAATGGTCCGCTCRARGAGGCTCCAAAATCGGCTGGGTCGTACTTTCGRTCGTTATTATACAAGACTAAWMCTCCAACCTCGAATTGCAAGTTCTTGACTTCACTCGTGCGAACCTTTCTTGATTTCTTCATCTCCTTCGCCCAATCGTCTAAACACTCCTCGCCCGTGTTCTTTTTGAAAGTGAGATTTTCGCTACGGTCGAGGAAATCGTGTCTTGAACAATTTATTGGTGGTTTCGACTCCGCTTCTTGCTCTAATTTGTGCGAACGTTCAAAATCGCCTCCAAATTCCGCCACGATGTCGCGTATGTCAATTCCCAACAACTCGATCAATTCTTCTCCACTTAAGTACATTTGATCATAGGACTCGTAATTTTTACATGAATTAACTCGCTCGTCCCTTCCCTCGATAGAAACTCCGGTGTCGTATCCGTCGCCTAACTCAATCAAAGTCGCAATCCCTCGTAATTCGTTAACGCATGATGCAATGGGATCAATGAATGAATCCTCCTCGTGCATAATAGGAGAGGGGGTGTTGTGAATATCTTTTAGAGAGAAAATCACTGTTTCGCCCAAAACGGTCATCGTTAGTCTCCCCTTATGGACATCAATAAGAGTGTGGGAAGTTTCCATGAATGGTCGCCCTAATAAAATGGTGTGCTCGTTGTCCTCAGTCGGAACTTCACCAATGTCCATAACCACAAAATCAACTGGAAGCACTAGCTCTCCAACTTGTACTAAAACATCTTCGACTATTCCTAACGGTCATCGAGTCGAGCGATCGGCTAACTGTAGGCGCATAGTTGTCGGCTTGAGGGGTTCAAGATCAAAATCTTGATAAAGCGAATAAGGCATTAGATTAACGCCTGCTCCAAGGTCCAACATACCTACTACCCTCTTCCCATTAGCTAGTGAAATCGTTATGCAAAAACTGCCAGGATCACGCTCCTTAGGTGGTAACGGCTTCTTGAAAATCACGCTAACTTCTTTCGGTAACGGAACGTATTGAGTTGTCGCCAAACGTCTCTCTCGCGAAGCAAGTTCCTTAAAAAACTTGACGTAAGCGGGCATCGTCTTGATCACTTCTAAAAGTGGCAAGTTTATACTCACATTTTTCAAGAGATTGTACGGCTCCATGAATTTCTTGTTCTCCTTCGCTGGACGTAATCGGCTTGGAAAAGGAACAGCATCCTTATACTGCATCGTTGTTTGCTTCGGTTGCAGCGGTTCATCGATGCCAGAGGTGTCGCTCGGAATTTTCCCTTGAATGGAACCAGGAACATATCTATTGGTGGATTTATGTAGCTTGTCCACCGGTTTAGGGACTAGATCCTCGTCTTGGTTCTCTATACCATTGTCGATTTTCTTCCCACTGCGAAGGACGTGAATTGCTGATGCTTGCTCCGGCTGGCTTGGTAGCTTGTCTTTCTCCTTATTCGATCTAGCAATATCAGTTGCTATTTGTCCCATAGTRCTRTCCATTCMATCCATGTTTTTAGCTAGATCATGCATAATGCCGGAAAGTTGGTCTATTCCGCTCACCTTCTTTGAAAGTTCGTCTATCTTCGCATTCACCTTTGTGAGCCCTTCTCTATTACTGATCGTTTCAGCCACTTGATTTTGCTGCCAAACCAACAGCTGATCATTTGGTTGAGTTGCATTTGACGTCTGCCCTTGCGTATGAAAATTATTTTGTTGTGGCGGCACTGGTGGTGCTTGAGCATACTGTGGTGGTGGATATTGTGGGTCAGGTGGCATATGATTTGGATTGCCCGGACCCCACTTGAAAAGGGGATTGTCACGTTATGGCGTGAACTTCTTTTGGTTCGTGTGCTGTCAAATCTCCTAAATCTGCTCCCGCTGCTATTTCTACCTCTCGCTTCCCATGGTCCAATAAACCATCGAAAAAGAACTGGTTAGTCATCTCCGGAGAATAGTTGTGGTGGGGGCAAGCTTGCAAAAGAGTTTTGTAGCGCTCCCACGTCTCGTGAAATAGTTCTCCTTCCAATTGCTCAAAAGTAGCAATTTGCCTCCGAAGATGCCCCGTCGTTTGGGCTGAATAATATTGGTTCAGAAATTTCTCGCTAATCATATCCCAGTCGGTTAACGAACCGGGCTCTAAGGACAGTAGCCATGACTTCGCCTTGTCTTTCAAGTTGTACGGAAAACAAATCATCTGGACTTCCTCTTGATGAAGGCCATGAACTACGAATCGGCTAACTTCATCAACAAAATAATTTAAAAATGCCAAGGGGTCTTCATGCGCATTCCCATGAAAGGTTGGGAGTAGGTTGAGTTGATGCGGTTTGATCTCGACTGCCCTTGCGGTAGGTCCAAGAACGATGGCTGACCTAAAAGGTACAACCTTTGGACGTGCTAAGTCGCGCTGTCTAATTGCTCGATCTCCCCTTGGTTCTCGAACTTGGTCATATGCTCTCTCGTAGTGGTCGTTATGCGCGTAATGGTGCTCGCGCTCGTATCTCCTTTCGAAATTATTTTGCTCGTAACCATGGTCTTGATTCTCCAACCACTCGTTCACGTGCCGTTGATTATTCATGTAGGCGTTTCGCTGCAAAACATCCTCATTCCTAAATGCCACGTTCTCGACGTTGTGCTGACGCATGACATTGTCGTTCATCTCTTCGTTTTGCCTCAAATTATCCATGTTGAATGGGTGATTGACTATGTTGTGCTGCTGGTTAACTCCTTCGTTTCTTCTTTCGTCACGTCTAGAAGAATGTGACTTGTTCGGATCATTACCATGCTCAGCTCGAATGGGGCGTGGTGGTGATCTCGGTGGTGAATCGCCGTTTCGAACCGAATGTGCTCCTAACATAATGTCGGGAACTTGATCGCAAGCAAAATCGGTTGCTGTCGAGGAATAGTCCTCGGGAATAAGAACGGGTCTTGGTCTTGGCGGATTTGAACGGTGAAAGTTGTCGATGAATGGCACAAGGTCGCGTCGAAGTGATCGCCTTCCTTGCATAAACTTAACAACACGTCAACGCACCAAATGGCAAAAACCAAGTAAAAGCAAATAAAATAATAAATTAAACAAAAACTAAGACGAAAAACATTTTTAATTCCTACTCGTTGCTTCCCCGGCAACGGCGCCAAATTTTTGACTCAAACTTTTGTGCACCCCGTTTAATAAATAATTTAAAAGCACGTCAGTTTGCTCGCAAGTGTACGAGGTAACTGTAGGGTGATGAGTTTGACTCGAGTCGTATCTCTCGAGGAAACAACTGTTCGGTCCTATCAATGTTTTTCTCAATTTTHAAWWACATACATATACATTTGGGGGTTTGAAAAGATTGATTCGATCATTATAAACTAAGACGGTAATTTAAACTAATTAATCTAATTACTTTAACTAGATTATCGATTACGAACTAAGCAGTATACTGAAGCTGATTAAACTAATTATTCTAAATTATCAACTAAAAGCAATAACTAAATTATCGAATAACACTACGAAGATTAAAAGCTAATTAACGAATCTAAAGKATGAATTTAAGAATCTATTGCTAACATACGAATCATACCAATCCACGAACATTAACTAAGCATGAACCAAATCGCATAAATAAACTAAATTAATCAATATCCAAAATACGAGCATAAAACGATTAAACTAATTTAACTAGTCTAGCATTAACAGCGAAATTAACTAAACAATTATCTAAGAAATTAACTAAAGGTTTAGAGTACTTATTGTAACTACGAAAAGCAATGAAAAGCTCCAGCTATTCCGGAATTTCGACGCTGATCTTAGGGCGAAAATGGACTCTCGAGCGTGAAAACGGTGTTTCGGACGCGTAGAACTTCGATCCTTGATCCGCGTTTTCAAATCTCGTTATAAAACGTGGATTTATTGTTGTTGAATGCTAAAAATACCCTAGGATAGATGTATCTGTCGTGGCACCCTCCAAAACCCAAAAAAATGAGGGTTTATATAGATATTAGGAGTCTTGGCGCACAAGAAACCCTAATTTCCGAATTTTGGGCCGCCGCGTCGACGAAGCGTCGGTGGAGCGTCGACTGACGCGAGCAGGCACTCGGTGGATGTCGGCAGTCTTGGTCGGCAGTGCTCAGCATGTGCGGTCGGCAGGGTGCGCGCGTCGCTGGCAGGTGCGTCGACATTATGCGTCGACATCGACGCTTCAGAACTTAGCGTCGACGTTGCGTCGGCCTTGGTGCGTCGACATCGACGCTTCAGAACATCGAGTCGGCATAGCGTCATCCTTGCGTCGACTGACGCGAGCATGGCTCGCTGGTATGCTAGCGTCGACGGTGCGTCGACGGTCGCGTCAGTCGACGCGACTGAGCGTCGGTCTCCGTTTCTCGATTCTTTGCTACTCGTTTCACCGGAAGGCTTGTTCTTCTACTCTTGAACATCGAACTTCGTCTTTTACGCGCTAAACTCTTCCGGTTACTTAGCTGTAAGGTGAAAAATAACAAAACATCACCTAATTGCATCAATTAAGATCAAAATACGGTAAAATAAGCTGGAATTATAAAATTACGGAATTAAGCTTAAATAATCCAACTTATACCAAAAACAAATATAAAAACGAACTAAAAAGCTAATAAAAATAAGGACAAATCTACTCTAATTAATCTCCAGTCTCATTGCCTGATCAAACTCCTCTTTCCCTCCAATCACCTCGGCAAAATCACTCCAACACACCTCAAAGCTCTAACACTACGGTTCCCCTCGTTGTGAAATTACCACCTCTTTCTACTGATCACTCTAGTCCTTCTCCACCGTGTCCACCTAAGAATTTCCATGCCATGCTGACCAGGTCCAAAGCTGGTATTCACAAACCTAAAATACTCTCTACCGAGGTCATCAATGAGGATGATGAACCATTAAATGCTCACCAAGCTCTTCAGATTGGAGTTTGGAAACAGGTTATGTAGGCTGAATACAATGCATTGATTAAAAATCGCATTTTGACTTTGTTTCCATCACATGAGGGGAGAAATATAATTAGTTGTAGATGGGTGTTTAACCAAGAGAAACACCGATGGATCAGTTGCTAGACACAAAGCAAGATTGGTTGCTCAAGGTTTCTCTCAGCGAGCTGGTTTTGATTTCTCTGAAACCTTCAGTCCAGTTGTCAAGCCAACAATAATAAGGATAATCTTAAGCATTGCTGTTTCTTGTGGATGGGATGTTAAGCATATTGATATTAATAATGCATTCCTTCATGGAGATGTACAAGAAGTGATTTACATGAAGAAACCTCTCGATTTTGAAAAAAAAGACAAACAACTTGTATGCAGACTCACCAAAACCATTTATGGACTTAAACAGGCCTCTAGAGCATGGTTTGGAAAGATTCAAGGAATACTCCAAGGACTTGGATTCACAGGTTCAAAAGCTGATGCTTCTCTTTTTTACAGGTTGAAGAATGGGTCAAGAATTTATCTCCTCATCTAAGTAAATGACATACAGATTATAGGGAGCGATGAGAATGAGGCCTCTTCAGTAGTTGCCAATTTGAAGAAGGTTCTGTCACTGAAAGAGCTGGGCAGTGTTAAACAGTTTTTAGGAATCCATTTTACCACATCCGCTGATGAAATGCATTTGAGTCAAGGACATTACATAAGAGAGCTTATCAAGAGAGCTAATATGCTGTCATTTAAGCCGGTTCCCACTCCAATGATTACTTCAAATTACCTATCCATATTCAAGGGAAGCAGTACAGGCATAAATCCTACTCTTTACAGAAGTCTAGTCGAACGTTTACAATATGTCACTATTATGCCACTTGAAGTTTGCTTTAGCGTTAACAAAGTTAGTCAATTCATGGCTAATCCTTTAAACACGAGCTGGCGAGCACTAAAGCGAATTTTGAGATACTTGGAAGGCACTATTGATCATGGACTGAGAATAACGAAAGCCCCAAATTTTCATTTTACTTGTTTTTCTGACTCTGATTGGACTGTCGACCTCGATGATAGGAAGTATATTAGTGGTTCCTGTGTCTATCTTGGCAATAATCTTGTATCATGGAGTTCAAAGAAACAGGGTTTTGTGTCAAGGTCAAGCATTGAGGCAGAATACAGGAGTTTAGCGAACACTGCGTCTGAGATGACGTGGATAGGATATCTGCTCAAGGAATTGAAAATTGGATCAGCTCACACGCCTACCATTTGGGTAGATAATATGAGCACGATTGCTCTTGCATCGAATCCTGTCCTACATGCAAGAACCAAGCACATTGAACTTGATCTCCATTTCGTTAGAGACAATATTCTTTCCCAACAGTTATGGTACAACATGTTTCTTCTTCAGAGCAGATTGCTGACATTCTGACAAAACCTTTAAGTGAGCAATTCTTCACCAAGCTCAGAGACAGATTGAGAATCATGCCCAAGAGCTCGTTCGAATTGAGGGGCCGCGTTAAATGACTGTATGAGTCACAGCGACCTGATGGATTCAGGTCGCATGACTACAGAATGACATGGCGACCTAATAACCTCAGCTCGCACGATTGGCGACCTAATAGATTCAGGTCGCATGGATTACGACCTGATGGGTTCAGATCGAGTGAGTACCGACATGATAGGTCTCAGCATCAGAAGTCTGTATGGATCCTACATCACGTCGGATGACGTCATCCCTAGCATAGTACAATCCAGTCTACTATAGCAGTCAATGGTACTGTGGCAATGTTAGCCACATGATCATAGCTAGCCGTTGTCATATGTACTGTATCAAATCTGACCATAGGATCTACGGCAACCCTAGCCAGCTATGTTACTATAAATAGTCCTGTATTTCATTGATGGAATATATGAAAAAGATTACCAAAGATATATACGGTACATTCTCCTTTACTCATCTTATGATGGCTCTCTTTTTGTTATATCAGCTCGCCATGAGCTCGCTGTTTTTCTTTCAGTAGGCAAAATGTATGGTTTATACTAATGGAATAATTTGGATCAAAAGGACTCAAGCAAGAAATATTCGAAAATAATGTTTTTTGTAATCTGTGGGTGTACATGTTTGTTTTTAGCAGTGTTAATATATAAAAAAGCTCCGCCTAGGTTTCATGTGGGTGATGATGTTTCAGGTGGGTGGTGATGGTTTCAAGCGATGATGACAATGATGGTTACAGGTGGTTAGCGCTCAGATTTCTAGTGTTGGTGTTACGAGTTTGGATTTTCTTGTGTTGCGGAATGGAGATGGTGTTGCTGGAGTTGACGAAGAGTGTGTTGATGGTGGGTTTGATATCAGTTTTGAGAAATAGGATATCATACAACAAAATTGCTTGATATGGCCACCGCGTTGTATTTAGGACAGATAAGCTGCGATCTGCTACTCGGGGACAGATTCGTTAGTGTTTTTAATGATCCGTGAATAGTCAAAGGATGATCTATAGTGCTCAGATTGTGAGTGAATATAAGATCGGTGAGGAAATTCAAAATCATTGTGAATTAATATGACCTTTGATGTAAGTTTCTGAGACATCAAATTATTCCCTAAATTGTACCATGGAAATTGTCACAACGAGATTTTGATACCATTATTCAGATTCATCTTACAATTGATTTTCTAGTTGTCTGGAATGGAGGTCTAGGGTGTTGACGGGTTTGGGGATTCGGAGTTCATGATGGTTGGTTGTTGTGGCGGCGTCGCGGTAGGGAGGGTGGGCTCTCTGGACCTTCCCTTTTTTAGGTGTATTTTTTGCCTTAACTTTCTGGTTACACATATCTCTTTTGATTGAATTAGATGTGTACTGGTTGGTTTTTCATTTTTAATTGCTCATGAGAAGATGTATTGATATTTAAGAATATGCAGAGTGCATCTGGGCTTCAACAAAAAAAAGGAAAGAAGTAATAATAATATTGAGGATGGTGATGGAAAAATGGAGTTTTTGTTGTAACTCATGGGAATAATATTGAAGAAATAATAATATTGGACTTGGAACTACTAATATGTAGAAGTAGCACCATCTTTGTGTGATAATAGCACCACTACTTTAATAAAACAGTTATAATAAAATAAAATTATTTTGTCTATACATATGCTACTAAATAATAGATACTGACTAATAGATACCTACTGTCATTTGTAATGTAGCACTACTGCTAGTATATAAAGCATGCTTAATATTTTTTAAACAAGATTGCTAATATTTAAATAACACTTCTAGTGTAAAACAATAGGACCATTTGTGTATTAAAAAATTCACTGTTGGTATATAAAAACAACATTGTCCGTGTATAAAACCAACACTTTTTGTATATAAAAAAATAGCACTGAATTTGTTCATGTATCAGTTTTTTTTTCGTTTTTTTACGTTTTAAATATGCAGTATAGATTGTAATATTTTAAAGACGATTAATTTGATATGTTTTTATTTAAAACGAATAGCAAGCGAAAAAGTTATGGTATTTTTAAACTTTGAGTGTTTTTTTTTAATTCAAATTTGCTTAGATGGCAATAGTAATTGACGAAATTGTTGATGCATTTTTTATACACACTTGGTGCTAAACATTCACCCGTAGTGCTAACTACTGAAGAATTTGGTTCTATTTATAATATTAACATAAGTGCGAAAATACCCTTATATTATTGTATTAGTAATATAATAAAAAAATTTATTCATGAATTGGATATAATAGGTCAATTTCTTAAAATGAGACCCTATGGCCAAATCTCAACCATTCAATAGGTTTAAATCTGATGGATGTAAATTGGCTGGAAGATGGTTTACTAATAAATATATAACATGTATTATTATATACTTGTACTACTAACTATGCATCTTCACGTGTAAATGCATTAACAAACTATTAAATGTTCAATAAAACTGTTGGAATTTTGTTTGGAAAAATATTACATATAATTTAAACATTGTTGTCACTCTAATTATGCATCAATGTACTTCTAAATGTGCAATAACATGCGTCTAAATGTACAATGAACTTCTTTCATTTTGAACATTTCAATGTACAAATTTATTGGGAAAATGGTATGAGTATTCTTTAGGTCGTAATGACTAATATGGTATCATTTATTTTGGCAATATTTATATTTTTTGGAACTTATAGAGAGACTTCAATAAAGGAGAATTATTAATTGAGGAGAGAGAGAAATATAAATTATGTAATTCATATTAGTTAATAATATTAATATTCATTTAAATGTTAATTGATGCATATTTAAAAATCTATTGATGCACATTTAGAAAGATATATCGACCCAAACTAATTTTTATCCATTGTGTCTAATATATTGGACGGTTGTGATTTGGCCTTATGGTCTCATTAGATCCACTCCCTATTTAAGTTTTTTATAAAGGTAATTCACTATCAATTGAATATTTTGTAATTGTGTTAGGATTTATAATTTCTTTATTTTCACTGATTCATATCTTATAGTAAATGGATTTTCTTTTTGCAAAAATTTAAACTAAAGGTATAGTAAATAATATATGAAAACCCGAAAAAGAAATATATCTTTTGGTAAATTTTATTTAAATAAATATTTATTTTCTACTAGTTTCAAGTTAATATTTATTAAATTTTTAATAATAACCCGAAAAAAAAAATTTGGGTACCGCCCCGAATTCCCATGCATTTTTTTTATCCCAACTTCACCTCCAAAAATTCTGGGCGCGTCCGGTTGGATGGATGGTTGTAAAAGTGAAACAAAAATATATGGAAGAATGGAGAGATTTACATGCATGTGCTAGAAAGATTAATAGTAAATGAAAATGATAGCTAAGGGTGGAAAATAAAAAAGGAAAAGAGAAGAGCAAATGAGAGCCACACTGTTAGTTCAGGCTCACAATACAATGAAAACTTGTTAGAAACTTTCCAAGGGACTGTTTTTATTAGAATTTTGCTACCATTTGAATGAATTTTGACATCATCCCGATCCAAGCTCAAAGCAAAACTTTTGTCTATCATGAGGCGTGTCCAAATATCTATTGAAGCGGTAGGACTAGGTGGGGTTAGAGCTAGAAGGGATTTGGAGTCAAAAAAGTCAAACCAAGAGTAAATAAGATTTTCTTTTTCAAATATTAAGGAACAATTTCAGTTTGTTTTTCTTTTAGTAATATTATGGAATTATATTATTTGAAAATCTTCTGGAAATAAAGAATGACCTCATCAGCCCCTCTTAACTCCTTCCTACCTACCTATGTAATAGAAGTGGCATACAACAGAAGCAGCAGCAAGCAGGACGAGATCGTTTAAGCAGCATTACAGCTTTGTCTATTCCTTGTTATGTAATGTCACTTTCACTTCCTAACATATTCACCGTTATAAACCACAACCCTCGTTATTTTTTAATGATTTAAAAAAAATGTTAATTATATAAGGGAAAATTCCTATTTACTACACTCCCCATTACCACTAATTACTAAATACTTTAATGAAAAATATTAAATCCATATCCTATTTAATCAAACTACAATAATACAAATTTTAAAATATAATAATATAAAATTTTATTAATTTTTCGAATTTCAGTAGAGTTATGAATTTGACAATGGTAGTATAAGTTTTAAAGTATACTAGTATGTAATTTGATAATAGTAGTATGAATTTAAATATAATAATATAAAATTTTATTGTTTTTGTGAAATCTTTGTATGAAATCCATAATATCAGTTTGTATTTCATATATAGTATGAAATTGAAATTTAAAAACATAAATTTGTGGAAAAAAAAAAGGTGTGTTTGAATATGACACATTGCATAAAATGATTACATGATATAGCATGAAATCTCACTGTCTAGTATGAAACTTTGCCTATAAAGATTAATTGTATAAAAATTAGTAGTATGGATTCCGACTGTATACGAATACAAGTATGAAATTGCATTATGTAATATGAAAATGCATAGTATAGTATGAAACTCGACCGGTAATAGTTGTGACAACAATGGTGGGTATTACGGAAATGTCATGGAACAGTATGAATTTTGATTGTATTAAATGTTGAATAAAGAAAAAGAAAATTGGAAGAAAAAAATATGATTAATAAAGATAAATTAGTATTCTAATGTAGTATAATTCAGAATTAAATGGAAAGTTAATGTTTTAACTAGAGTATTTGTAATAAAATATTTATCTAATCATATATGATAAGATTTGTTGAGATCCTAAATCTTGAGTCATTATACCGTGCGTCTTACAATCTGCACCCAATAATTTAATTTATCATCGCATATAACTGGTACATATCATCACATATAACTGGTACATATCAATACAAATAATTGAAATTGTAAATCTAAAATTTAAAATGAATAAATAAAAAAAATAAATCTAAAACAAAAAACTACCCTAAAAATGAAAAACTAAACTGTAAAATGAAAAATAAAACCACGAAATTGAATATTAAACTCTAAACCTCAAATTTCTATCACATATCATCACATATAACTAACACATATTATTACATATAACTGGTAGAATGATAAATTTTTGTGGGGACCCTAAAATAAAAAATTAAATAAAAAAATAAAAATCTAAACCTTAAAATGGAATGTTAAACCATAAAAATGAAAAATTAAATCTTAAAATGTGAAACTAAACCTTAAAGTGAAAAAGTAAAGCCTAAACTATAATTTTTTGTCAAATATTATCACGTATAATTGAATGATAAAAGGTTTTTACAAAATGCACCTAGTAAGGTGCACCAGGTGCATGTAAAAGTTACCTTAAATTTTGGTATTCAAAGAATTATGTAAATAATGAGAGTTTTTATTTATTGTATGATATAGAAATTGGTAATAATGTTTAAAAATTAGGAACAAAATGGTGATATCTTATTATTATTATATTGTATATAATTTTATTAATTAAACATAAGTAAACAATAGAGTAATTATTTAATAATTTTTATGACAAAAATAAAAAATTATCATATATTATTGGGGGAGATTTGTAGTTAAATGAATATTGAGATATAGAATTATAATACACGATTTTGAGTTCTATATAAATAGAAAATGGAAAAATAAATAATAGTGGATCACTTGTAGGGTGAAACACCTTGAAAGACAAGTAATATTTGCCTTCTCAAATTGCTTTTACAAGTCATGTTTGGTTCACTACAAAAAATCCCGGCTATACTGATGGCCAAATCCGTCAGAATGTCGTCAGTATATGGAATAGTGATGGTCTCCTGACGGATAGCCGTCAACATTATCGTGATCAGTATTATAGTATCCTAACGGGAAAATATTCCCGCAAGAACTGCTGACGGCTTTCTTGATGGCCAAACCCGCCAGGAAATGGCCATCAGTATTCCTGGCGGGTTTAGCCGCCAGGAATATCTGATGCCATCCTGACGGGTTTGGTCGTCAAAAGTCCTAGCAGGTATGTGCCCGTCGGTATTGCTTGCGGGTAATGGCCGTCAGAAATTCTTGAAATATACTGACGGCCCACCCGTCAGTAGGCCGTCAGTAAGGGAATGAAAATAACTAATAACTAAATTAAAAGAATTATAAACAAATAAAATTTTAGTTAATAAAAGATAAATTATCCACTAATTAAAAATCAAAATAAATTATCCAACAATTAAAAATACATCCATCCATCGAATGTATTAAAAAGTCCCGAATTATCCATCCATCTAACTATCACCCCCATCGAATGTCGGAACAGGCGGAGGCTGAGTAAGAGGCCGACGAGACATGGTTAGGGCAACAGCTTCTTCAATCTGTTGACGGAGCGCCAACTAGGGACACTCCTGCTCCTCGCGGATCCGCTGAATCTCCAGCGCCTGTTCCTGGCGGATCCGCTGAATCTCCTAGTTGGCTAGCTCAAGCTGCGTCTGCTGGGACTGGAGCTGCGTCTGTTGGGACTGGAACAGCATCTGAAGCTGAAGAACATCGGCGGTGGAGCTGGAAGAAGTACTGCAACCCTTCTGAGTCTTCCCGAAGCATCCAAGGACATAGCGTCGACCCTTCTTATTCCCGACAACCTGTATATAGACCTCGTTCGGGTCTACCTGAGTGCTGCTATCATCAGACGACGCAGCACGGCTCTGATCCAAAGCCCTCTCATAGTCCTCCCGATATCAAGATTTTCAGCTATTATTAATAAACAACTTTTATCAGATTTTATATTAAATAACTCATATATATATAATATATAAACTTACAACTATCCTCTGGGTTTTGGGATCCGTAAATGTGTCGTCGGGATTTCGATGATACTTCGGGAGAAGGTCGTAGTTATTGGGCTGCGTACCCGTTTGATAAGCCTGTATATCAAGACACATTTACAATAATTAATTAAAATATAAAATTATACATGTTCAAAAATATAATTAATTAATTAAAATATAAAATTATTATCGACTTAAAAATCTCGACGGCTTGTTGATTTGCCGACTTAGACCCGCCTCGATGCTTCGCTATACCAGTCGAAGGGCCTCCGGGCTCGCTCAATCTGTTACGCCAGGACTTCTCAGACTTCTCTACCTCCTCAGGCTTCTAAGACTCCACTAGCCATCTATTCCAGGTCGTCTCCCCTACGCAGGAAGGTATCGTCTTATTTAATCGATACGCCTTCTTCCACTCGTATATACGACTGTTATAAGAATTCCGCATCGCTATATAGAATGTTGTCTTGATGTCATTCTCATCGTATATACCTATGTCCCACCACACCAATCCCTACATAAGAAATACGATTAGGCAAGATAATTAATAAATTTACTTAACACAAAATAAATAAATAAATAAATAAAATTACCCTAAAACGAGGCCACCACGTCTGACGATGGCTATCCGGGATGTGCTTGAATTTCCACCCTGCTGGGTGGATACGAGACTCGTATATAGTCCTCAAATAGGTCGGCAAGTTTTTCGATGGATTTCGTAACCTAAAAACTAATAAATTTATTTCAATATATGTCAAATAATTAAATTATATATTGAACACATAACTAAATTGATTAAAATGTTACTTACCTATTTTCGAGCACGAATACCTCGATCCCGGTAGTACTGACCTCTGTACCGGGCGTGCTCCCCGCCTCATCAGACGGGGTAAGTGGAACAGTATCATTCAAGTATAAGTCGGTGGTATCATCCTCATAGGGTACCGAGGACGATGAGCCGAGAGAAATCCGACGATTATGAGGACCCCTGCCAGGCATCTAACATACAACACAGTTTTAATAATAAATAAAATTATATATATATATATATATGTGTGTGTGTGTGTGTGTGTGTGTGTGTGTGTGTGTGTGTGTGTGTGTGTGTGTGTGTGTGATTGTTCAGATTATCATTATCACTCATAAAATCTTCGACCTCAACTCTAACTTTCAGACTCATCTTCGTAGCTTTCTTCGTCTTCTTCAGTTAATACTAGTTCATTGCTTTCTGACTCTTCTAAATCATCATTGACCGACTCGTCATTTTCGTGATTGAGAGGGTCATTTAATTAGAAGTTGACATCCTCCAATTGTATTGTAGGAAATGTTTCTACAACATCTTCTTGGAATGACTGTTGTTCAGGCACGCGAGGCTCGATATAATCCACCGTCGACCGAGCTTTAATTTTGCCCACCAATCTAGTTTGTCTCACTTCAAACTCGAATACGAACTATAGTGCACTTGAGTCACTTAGGAGGCAAGTACAATTGGCTCGTATCGATTGAATCTACGTTTATGATTGATATCAACAAGCTTATATTGAGGGTGAATTTCGTGCCGGCTGGAGTTGGATCAAACCACTCACATTTGAACAAGAGCGTCCTTCCGGTTGTCTGAAGCCCGTAATACTCCAATTGAACCACTTCTAGAAGACGACCGTAATAATCCATGTAATCTGGCCCATGTTCCTCTTATACAAGCTCATGTGCTCGATGTTGATCGTTTAGAACCATACACAAGCGTGTGAAATCTATATCCATTGATCTTACAACCGTTGAATGTGTTCACAACACGTGATGGACCATACGCAATTGACCCTATATAATCGTCATTTACATTGTTCAAAGGATCTCGTGCCTACAATAATTTTATATTTAAAATGTTATAATATATATTAATTGCCACGTAATTTTAAAGATAATTAAGACTCATGTAGTTCTCAAACCAAACAGGAAATTCAGCGTCCAATTTTCGACTCAGTGCCTAATCTGTAATGTTCGGTTGGTGACGTTTAACACCGTCTTCGAACAAACTGCACATTTATTTTTAAAATGAAGAATTGTTATAATATTTAATTAATAGATTTCGATAATTACTATTGCAATGAGCTTGAATCGTTAACCTGATAAATTGTTGGAGTTCAACACTATTTAGCAACACATATCTTGTAATCTCGGCCAATTCTTCATCTGTTAAGAATCTTTTCCCTGCGTCTGAGAAAGCTTCACCATTATTTTTGAAAATAGATAGAACATTTGGATCATCGTCTTCATCATTTTGAACTTCTTCATTACGATTTAAGTTTGTACTTTTTCTGGAGACATTATCGTCGAAGTAGTACGAAAAAAATTTCAACGCCTCGTCAACTAGATATGCGTTTGCTATCGAGCCTTCAACACACGTTTTATTCCTTACGTTGTTTTTCAACTTGCGAAGATACCTCTCGAAAGGTTACATCCACCTATATTGCACTGACCAGCAATTCTCGCTTCGTATGATAAGTGGATGGGCAAATGTTCCGTTGAATCGAAGAAACTTGGTGGAAATATCATCTCAAGTTGATAGAGTATTAGGGGAATGTCACGCTCTATACGACTCATATCAGTAATTCCAACGACTCTCGCACTCAGTTCTTTGAAAAACAAACTTAGCTCTGTTAGTGCCTTCCACACGGAATGAGGAAGAAGTTCTCGAAATGCAATTTGGATCAACCGCTGCATAAACATGTGATAGTCATGGGTTTTCATCCCGTAGAATCTCAACACTTTCATATCAACACAACGACCTAGATTTGATGCGTACCCGTCTAGAAATTTGAGAGCCTTTATCCACTCACACAATGCAATTTCGACGGCTTATCGAGCGTGTACGACGCTTTGGGATACTTTCCTGATACGTCTGCATGAAGTTCGGGACGGTGACAGTATTCTGCTAACTCATCTCTTGATTTCGAAGTGTCTTTTGTCTTCCCTTTGACATTTATCACCGTGTTAAACACATTATCAAAAACATTTTTCTCAATGTGCATAACGTCTAAATTATGAAGAATAGTGTTAGTGCTCCAGTAAGGCAAATCTCAAAAAAATACTTCTTTTTCTCCAACCACTATTCTTCGCTATTAGTCCGTTCACACGTTCTGCATTCTCATCGGTTACCTTCAGAAGTCCTAATTTTTCAATTTCAGCCAAAATCTCTATTCAAAAACGGACGTGCGGCGGCAGAGCTTCAACCTTTCTATTTTTCCTAAAAAAAATTATCTTTACGAAATCGATGATCACATTCTAGAAATTTACGATGGTTACCAAACCATGATTGTTTCATGCTCTTTTGCAGGGTAAAAGCGTCTGAACACTCCATGTAATACGGACAAGCCATTCGACCGGCCGTACTCCAACCGGACAACATCGAGTATGCAGGATAGTCGCTAATGGTCCACATAAGGGCCGCTCGCAGCTGAAAGTTCTATTTTTTAAATACATCTTACGAGAGAGCACCGTCGAACCACAACTGTTTCATCTCCTCAATCAACAGATTTAGAAAAACGTCTAACTTATCTTTAGGGTTCTATGGGCCTGGGACGAGAACGCTGAGAAACATGTACTTCTCTTTCATGTACATTCAGGGAGGCAAATTGTATGGTGTGACAATCACCGGCCACGACGAGTATTATTTCCCAAAACTTCCAAAAGGTTGAAATCCGTCTGTACATAGACCCAATCTTACGTTTCGAGTTTCAGCGGCGAACATTGGATGAGTGTGATCGAAATGCCTCCAAGACTCAGAATCTGACGGGTGACGCATGACACCATCCTCTACCGTATATTTTGCATGCCACCGCATATCTTTTGTTGTTGTTTTAGATTCATACAACCTCTGTAGGCAGGCCGTTAGAGGAAAGTAAAACATCCACTTGTACGGCACTAAGTTGGACTTGCGCCGTTTAGCTTGTCCCTTCTTCGCGGGTTTGAATCGTGGATGATAACAAAACTTGCACTTATCCAGATCAAAATCATCCTTCCAATAAATCATGCATTTCTTCACGCAGCAATCTATCTTCTCTACCGGTAACCCCATACCTCTCAACAACTTCTTAATTTCATAGAAATTATCTGCAACATTATTGTCTTCTGGCACGATCTCTTTGATTAAATCAATAAATTGATCATAATATTTTTGAGAAATGCCATGCTCCGATTTCAGATTCAAAAGATGGGCGACTAAAGACAACCGATTGTGTTTCTCGCAACCGAGATACAGAGGTTTTTTTGCAACTTTCAGAATATCGAAAAAACTCTTAGCCTCGGGATTAGGTGATTCATCCAACTCAATATCATTTATATCGAAATTGGGACCGGAAACATCTTGCACCATATCGACGTATGCATTTGATGATGATCCCCCGACTTCAATATCAGCATGCGATGAGGCGAGATCTGCTTCCCCGTGATGAGTCCAAATGTAATAATCAGCAATGAACCCTTTAGTACCGAGGTGATATTTTATCTCATCGATAGACCTATAACTAGAGTTCCTACGCTTAGTTCGTGGGCAAGGGCATTTTAGTTTATCACCGTCCCTCTCTGTAGAATAATGCGTGAGTACAAATTGTACGAAACTATCTACACCGGCCACGAATGCCGAATTTAGAAATTTGGTAATATTCCGTTTGTACATCCAACTACGATCAGCAACCATCCTAAGATTCTTGAGTGTTATTCGTGATTCTAGAATCAATGGCCGGAAAATAACGTGGCAAAATTTCGGCAGCATTACGAGAAGAATGAGTAATTCGAGTTATAATTGGTAAGGCTTCTATCCCATTCAAGAACGTGACATTTAGTAGTATGTATTATCTTAAAATATGCATTTTTCTTAGATTCAAGATTTTGGCATCATCTCCCCCCAGTTCTCGTAGTACACGTATATTTCAGTGCACCGAGAACAATTAGAGAGATGCAGAAACCGGAATTTCAAAACTAAAAAAAAAGAAAACATACACATAAGATAACCATACTATAAGTCACATTCTCAAACTGTTCAAAAATGGGACGATTCAAAACTTAGTATCAAACTCTATATTTGATACTAAATCTCAAACGGTTCAAAGGAATATTAGAATAATTCGAAACTTAGTTTCAAAATTTTCTATTTCATATTAATTCTCAAACGAGTTATCTATATATAATTGATTCTCTACAACAATATGAATCGCGTCACTTCGCCAAATTCCAAATAAGCAATTACCACCGTCACATTTTTAAAAAATATTTTAAAAATTTAAATAAAACCACGTGACACCTTATCGCGTTTTTTTTAAAAAAATTTAAAAACCCGCTATTGGAGGGACAACACCTCCCGGCCGGCGCCGTAACCCATATTAACATCCGACGGTATACAACCAACAACGCCAATGACAATAATATATATAAACGAAATTAAACCCCGGCCGATCACCACGGCCTCCCACGAATATAAAATATACATTTTTTTTTAAATCCCGTCCGATCACCACGGCCTCCCATGCATGAACAATATATATACAATATAATGGGTGCATACATATATCACAATATAAGTTGTTCCTAAAGTTTATCTAAATGTAAAAGCAGACCCTAACAATCTAAGTTAATACAATGAAACCCTATTTTCCTAATTATTTACCAATTTAATCCATAACTATCTAATTATATACTTTGAGTACGTATTTTTCTAAAAACTTATCAATTTAACCCTAATTTCAGATTTATTTACTATTTGACCCCTAATTTGAAATCAAATCTTTATTTAAAAATTAAACTCTATTTGAAATCTAATTATTTCAACTAAAAACTAAAAACAAAATGGTAAATAAATTTTTATTTAATTTAAAATTATTTTAAAAACTATAAATTTATTTTTAAATTAAAATAAAAATAGAATGATAAATTAACTACAATTTATATTAAAATTATTTCAATCCCAAACTTAATTTAAAAAAAAAAAACAGGTTTTTATTAAAAAGAATAGACTTTTATTTAAAAAACAAACAGATTTTTATTTTAAAAAAACAAAATTTTATTTTAAAAAAATATTTATAAAATGATAAATATACTAAATCAAACCCTAATTATATAATTATTCTTAAATTAAACCCTAATTATATAATCAACCCCTTTGAATTATAGTTACATAATTAACCCTTACTTTAATCTTAATAATATAATAACCTCTAATTGAATCATAATTATATAGTTAATCCCTACTTTAATCCTAGTTAGATAATTACCCAAATTAAATAATAATTACATACTTGATTATAATTATGGAATCAACCCATACTTTAATCCTAAAGAGGTAATTAATTCCTAATTGACTCATAATTACATAATTAACTCTTAACTGCGTGTAATTACATATTAACCCCTAATGTAATTATAATTATGTAATTAACCACTAATTCATTTTAATTAAAAACAAATCCAAACAAACTCTAATTCCTAAATAAACACTAAATCCTAACCTTGAACACTAATTATCTACTAATTATGTAATAAGTCAACAATACACAAAAAATATAAAAAATTATAAAAATAAAAATAAAAACCCTAACCTTGGGCTGAGGTTGGAGACTGGAGGTGGCGGGTGGTAGAGGCGGCGGCTATAGGGCGGCTGTGTGATTGAGATTCTTGGCGGCCGACGCGACACCTTCGGGAGGCGATGGGTCGGCGACGGGGATGGGAAGCCCGGCGACGGCAGCTGCGAGGCGGCGGCGATGGGTCGGCGACGGTGGGCAGGGGGTTGGGCCAGGAGGCGGCGATGGTGGGCGCGATTGGCGATTTTTTATTTTTTTTTTGCGTTTTGACAGAATGAGGCGGGGAAGGAGGGGGCCGATTTTTAGGGTTAGAATCCTGACTGGCTAGGCCGTCAGGACTAGCGGTACTTATACGCTGACGGGCAAGGCCGTCAGCGTATATATTTTTATTTTTTTA
>BMAC01000559.1:575045-596856 GCA_014905375.1 Phtheirospermum japonicum | reverse complement strand
TATCATCACATATAACTGGTACATATCATCACAAGTAATTGAAATTCTAAATCTAAAATTTAAAATCCTAAAATTAAAAAAATAAACCTAAAACAATAAATTAAACCCTAAAAATGAAAAATTAATCCCTAAAATAAAAAACTAAACCCTGAAATTGAATATTAAACTCTAAATCCTAAATTTCTATCGCATATCATCACATATAACTGACACATATCATCACATATAACTAACACATATCATCACATATAACTGACACATATCATCACATATAACTGGCAGAATGATAGAAATAAAATGGAAAATTAAATTAAAAAAATAAAAAACTAAACCTTAAAATGAAATATTAAACCTAAAAATGAAAAACTAAACCTAAAATGTAAAACTAAACCCTAAAATGGAAAAGTAAACCCTAAACTCTAAATCTTTGACACATATCATCACGTATAACTACCATATATCATCACGTATAACTGTCAGATATCATCACATATAACTATCAGATATCATCACGTAAAACAGGGTGCACCTAGCAAGGTGCACCCAGGTCCACCTAATAAATTGCCCTCTGCGAGGGACAACACTTTTTTCTTTTATACCGTATGAACGAATCATCCATTACGTAAAAATTTCATACCAATATATTATAATACAAAAACTAATATATAGCACGGGAAATAGATTTATGAAAAATTAATACATTCGAGTAAGAAATAATACATAAAGTACAAAAATCAATAAATAATAATATCGGTTCAGATGGCTTAATGGTCATAACCCGTCAATCTTGTTTAATACAAATTTGTCTCCCACGCAATATTATTATATCATTTATTGGGGGGACTTCTACATTATAATCACTGTATGATACTTGTACCCCTCACTATTGAATAGATTTATTTAAAAATATCCTAATCTATTAATATAAGTGATATATCAAAATATGATTGAATTACTATACATCGGTATGGTATTTTTAACGTACTCTAGTCTTTTCCTCATTTATAATATAAACAAATACAAGTAATATCTTTGAGTTCAAAATTGGAGTATTAAAAAAATCATATTGAATTTATCATTTATAATATAAACAAATACAAGTAATATCTTTGAGTTCAAAATTGGCAGTATTAAAAAAAAAATCATAGTGAATTTATAAATTAAGATACATATCATATGAATACATACAAGTTTGTAATACATTCCGGGATCATATATATTTTTATTTACTTTTTCTCCTCTAATCTGGTTGGTATCAACTTTTGTTTTTACAAATATAGATACAAAATCGAAGATTCGGTTTTGTCATCATTTTTAACTTCTTTTGTCAACAAACAATTTGTTAAGCGTGAAAAGTGTTTCTGGTTGGTGAGGGAATAGGAAAAAAGACACATAAATGTACGTGATTATTGTGAAACAGACAAACATTGTGAAATGGCCATTCTGCATGTTCTTCACCATGCAAGAATTTCATGAGCCCTTGCCCAAAACTCTCTCATTATGTATCTTGTGAGACCGTCTCACACTAACATGAAAGTAAGACATTCTTATTTTTTATTCAGACAAATGCCTATATAAATATTCTGGAAATTCTCATTTGATATAAATAGATATCACTTGATTACTATATAATCACCTAATTAAAATTCATCCCATTTAATTCAAATATTTATTATTCAATCAATAATCATAATATAATTCATACTAATTTATATAACAGGGGCATTGGCATTATGCTCTCATATGTAAATATATTATCCCAAATAGTCTATTGGGATTCTTATTTGCCATTTAATCCAAAGTACTACATAAAAGTATTAATTTATCCTTATCAATATTTTTCTTCTTCCATTATTTTTTTCTTTCTTCCATATTTAATTCAGCTAAAATCCATTCATATTAATTTAATACTACCCACCCATTGTACTTCATATTATTTCATATTGTACCGGGCCTCATTTTTTTTATTTAATTTCAATATTTTTCACTTTCTTTCAAATTGAACTCAACTAAAATTCATACCATTTTTTATTAATTCCATTCTACCAATTCATTTTAATTTTAGATTTCCCACCATTATCTTTCGAATTTCATACAATATCGTGAAATCTCATACTAAATCGTAAAATTTCATACTAATATTAATTTAGAATTAAAATTTCATATTACTATTCATCATGAAGTAGAATGGGTGGGTAGTATGAAATTAATATAAATTAATATGTATTAAGTTGAATTAATATTTGGAACCAAGAGAAAAATATTGAAAGAAAAAAAAAATTAATAAGAATAAATTCGTACTGCAGTACTTTGAATTAAATGACAAGTTAGAATTCCAATAAACTCTTTGGGATAATATATTGTGGCATTGACCATATGCTCATATAAGAGCATATAATCAATGTCTCTATATTATCTTAAAAAAAGTTGATTTTTTTGTTCCTTTTAAAATAGTTTGATAAATTTTACTTTAACAAAATTCTGACTCCATTATTACGGAGTGGGTCTCCCATATATCATTTAGCAAATATTTGTGTTAGGCCAGATTAACGGGTCATGACCCATTAGGTTATCTGACTCGATATTATAATGTATTAGTTTTTGTAATGTGATGTATTGGTTTTTTACTGTAAAGTATTAGTTTTTCATAAATTTCTAACCCGTACTATGATATATTAGTTTTTGCACTTTAATATTTTTGTACTATGATGTATTGATTTTTTATTATAATTTATTGGTTTTTACACTATAATGTATTGATATGAAATTTTGGCTTAACGGATGATCCGTTAATCCGATCTAACAAGAGTGTTGCCCATATCATTTTAGGTAAAAGCTTGTGTTAGGCCAGATTAACGGGTCATAACCCGTTAAGCTATCTGTCACGATACTATAATGTATTGATTTTTGTATTGTAAAGTATTAGTTTTTCATAAATCTCTGACCCGTGTTATGATGTATATGTTTTTTGTAATGTGATGTATTTATACTATGATGTATTTGTTTTTTATTATAATGTATTGATTTTTGCACTATAATATATTGATATGATATTTTGGCCTAACGGAAGATTCGTTAGTCAAGCCTGACAAGAGTGTTGTCAATCAATTTATAATATATAGATAAATACAAGAAATATGTTTGAGTTCAAAATTGGCAGTACAAGAAAAATCATATTGAATTTATCACACAGATTATCATACATATGATATGACTACAAAGTCTTTGTCGATGTCATTCACCAAGATTTGGTAATACATTCTGGGATCATATATATTTTTATGTACATTTTCTCCTTTAATCTGGTTAGTATCAGCTTTTATTTTATACAATTATAGATACAGAATCGAAGATTTAGTGTTGTTATCATTTTTAACTTCTTTTGTCAATAAATAATTTGTTAAGCGAGAAAAATGTTTTTGGTGGGTGACGGAGTAGGAAAAAAGACGTGATTATTGTTAAACAGGCCAACATTGTGAAATGACCATTCTTCATATTCTGTAACTGCCACAAACTTAAAATACACCATGCAAGAATTTCCTGAGCCCTTTGCCCAAAACTCCCTCATTACTTATCTTGTGAGACCGTCTCTCGGTAACATGGTAGTAAGTCATTTTTATTTTTATTCAGACATATTATTTTCAAATATAAATTGAAAGAAAATTCTCATTTGATCTGCATAGATCTCACTTAATTAATATATAACCACCTAATTAAAATTCATCTAATTTAATTCAAATACTTAATATTCAATCAAAAATCCTAATACAAATTCATATTAATTTATCCTTATTAATAGGGGCATTGACTATTTCTAATCGAAATACTAAACGAAAAGATTTCTATCTTACGTGTCTGCCTAGGAAGCTTCGGGGTGACACATGTAATTTTGTGGTGGTTCGAATGTTTATGTGGAAAATTTTGAAGGTTTGTAAACTTACTAAAATATAGGATTCTAATATATACTTATTATAATATATTTCATTTTATTCTATTTTGCCTAATTCATTATCCAATATAAAATATAAAAAGTCACATATAATTAGAAAGATCTTTTTTTTTTTTAAAATTAGTTATCATAATTAAAAGACAAATTATAATGTTGAAATAAAAGTTAAATTAATTTTATTTATAGAATTTGAAATATAAAATATAAGTAAATTTTGAATTATTTGTAATTATCAAAGTACGTGAAATATTATGAATGATTTTGACATTAAAAGATTCTTAGATTACTAATATTAATTAAAAGACAAATTTTAATGTTGAAATAATTGTTAAAATAATTTTATTCTTACAACTTGAAATATAAAATATAAGTAAATTTTTAGTTATTTGCAATTATCTAAGTTTGTAACTAAAAATTATTATTGAATTAAACATAAATACTATAAAATTATAAAGTAATAATAATGAATAAATATTGAATAGACACTGGTACAACGCAACACGATTTGAGAAAATGACGTCTTTTGAAATTTTTCTAAGTATGAAACTATAAGCTATAAACGAGTTCAATTTAAATATTAATATATAAAAGTATTTGATGATAATAATAGTTAACTAATAGAAACTAGACACGTGCTGAGAATTATTTAATCTAAATATTAAAATATAAAATTACATAACAATAAAGAATAATAGTTAATAAATAATGATTATACATCAGCAGAAGTTATAAATTGAGAATACAATACCTTTTGAATTTTTTATTTTAGATTTAAAACCTCTATAATTATCACAAATACTTTTATATTTAGTTAATAAATCCCATGTAACACACGAGTATGAAACTAGTGCTCTTATAAATAAATATATTATCCCAAATATCCATTGGTATTTCAAATTTCCATTTAATCGGATGTACTACATAAGAGTACTACTTTATTTTTATTAATAATTTTTTCTTTCAATATTTTTTTTAATCTTTGTTTTAAATTTAATTCAACTAAAATCCATACTATTTCATATTAATTTCATAGTATCACAGCACCCGCCACCCCCACCTGCAAACTCCATCAGCCGCCACCACCGAGCTCCGTATCGGACGCCATTACCACTACCACTCCACCACCAGCTGCCCGGTTTCTTTTTTTTTTTTTTTTTTTTTTTTTTTTCTGGTTTAAATATTTAATTAATTATTTAGATATATAATTGTGGATTTATTTCAAAAATACTGATAATTGTTGGATTTAATTAATAATTAATTCAAAAGTTTAGGGTTGATCTATAATTATTTAGATAATTTGGGGTTGATTTCAAAAATTAAGGTTTGTTTGGGGTTTATTTATCAATTAGTTTAAAACTTAGGAATGAATTATAATTATTTAGATAATTGATGTTGATCACGATAATTTAAGTTAGTTAGCAATTAATTAAATAATTAGGGTTGAATTATAATTGTTTAAATAATTTGGGGTTGATTTTGGAAATTAGGGTTAGTTTGGAGTGTATTTAGGATTAATTCAACATTTTGGATTGAATTGTAATCATTTAGATAATTGATGTTGGTTTCTAAAATTAGAGTTAAGTTTGGGGTATAATTAGCAATTAATTCAAAGATTAGGGTTGTATTGTAATTATTTGGATAATTTGTGGTTGATTTAAAAAATTAGAGTTAGTTTGAGATTTTTTAACAATTATTTCAAATTTTAGGATTCAATTGTAGTATTTAGATAGTTTGGGTTTGATTTCAGAAATTAGAGTTAGTTTGGGGTTTCATTAGCAATTAATTGGAAAATAGGGTTAAATCATAATTATATAGATAATTTGGTGTTGATTTCGAAAATTAGGATTAGTTTGGGGTTTATTTAGCAATTGATTCTAAATTTAAGATTCAATTATAATCATTTAGATAATTGATGTTGATTTCAAAAATTAGAGTTAGTATGGGGTTTTATTAGCAATTAATTCAAAAAATTAGGGTTGAATTATAATTATTTATATAACTTCGGGTTGATTTCAAAAATCAGAGTTAGTTTGGGGTTTAATTAGAAAATATTTCAAAAAATTAGGGTCGAGTTATAATTATTAGATAATTGGGGTTCAAAAATAATTAGATACTTAGGGTTGTTTAATATTTATGTTATGAATTTTGAAAAATATATACATTTGATTGGTTGGTGTATACGTTGGAGATCACGTGGTGTCAACAACGTCTAGTAGGTTTCGTTCTCCAATAACGAATTTTATATTTTTAAATGTGATGGATATTTTAAAATGTTTTAAAATGTGTGTGATTGGGATTTTGAAATGCCGTGGTGATCGGCAAGATGTTGTTTTTATTTAATATATAATATGTATGTTGTGATTGGTTGTTGTATACGTCGGTGATGACAGGTGTACGGTGTCAATCGGGTGGTTTTGTCCCTCAAATAATATATTTTTAACTTTTGTTTAAATGTGATGGAAAAAGGTTTAAAATGTGCGTGGTGGAGGTTTTGAAATGCCGTGGTTATCGACAAGTGAATGTTGTGATTAATTAATATATATATATATATATATATATATATATATATATATATATATATATATATATATGTTATGATTTATGAATAATATATACATGTTGTATACGTCGGTGATGATGTGGAATGTGATGTCGGCAGAGAAGTTTTGTCCTTCCAATAACGAATTTTAAAACTGTACCAAATGATCTATTATATTCATTCTTTCTACACTCAAACACTTTACCTTAGACACGTTTGAGATTTAGTATCAAAAAGAGAGTTTCATATTAAATTCTGAATTGGCCACTTATTTAGACAGTTTGAGAATGTTATTGTAATATGATTATCTCAGTTAGTATGTATTTTTTGGACTTTTAAATCCTGATTTCTATCTTTCCTTTGTTCTCGGGTGCACTTCAATATATGTGTACTTAGTGAACTAAGCGAAGGTGCTGCCGAAATTTTTAGGTTCACCAAATACGTAGTAAGATAATTTTATTACTGAACATCGCATTCATGAATGGGACAGATACCTTACAAAAACTTAATCGTTTTCTATAGGCACCCTCATACCGCTCACTTATCTATAATTCAATCATCTATATTAATTAATTTTAATTAATATATTGTAAGATGAGTTCTGGCCATAGTTGGATGCACAAATGGAGGGTGAATGATTACCTGTCCAACTCGTTCGTGGAAGGGGTGGAGAGTTTCATACAATTCTTACTGAACAATCGTGCAATGAAGGACAGGAAAAATTGAAGTGTCCTTGTAGTCATACTAAATGTAGGAATTGCAGTTATTATGATGTAAATAAGATCAAGTTTCATCTTGTTAAAAATTGATTCATTCCAGATTGTTACATCTGGACATTCCATGGTTAAACAAACCTTGGCTTCAAGTATCGTGTCAACCCTGAGGTTCACGTTAGAGGATTATCATACACCGCTCCTGAAGAATCCTCAAATAACGACATCAATATGGTTCACGGTATAGTTGGTCCAAACTTTTATGTGGTTGATGATGTAAAAGAACCACTGAATTATGATGCCTAGAAGTTCTACAATATGTTTAGCGCTGAAATCAACCTTTGCATTTCGAATGTGAGAAACATTCACAGTTTTCTCTAATTGCTCGTCTGATGAACCTAAATGCAGAAAATGGCATGTCTCAGAAGAGTTATGATCAAGTACTCGATTTAATCAAAGAAATTATGTCAAAAGATAATCATTTGCGAAATGACTTCTACAAGAGCAACAAGTTAATAATGGGCATGGGCTTACCAGTCGAAAAGATGGATTGTTGCTGGAATAATTGTATGATCTATTAGAGAGACGATTCTGATTTGAGCATTTGCAAGTTTTGCAACCACCCTCAGTTTAAATCCACTAAGTAGAGAAAAGCAAAACAACAGAAAGTCAGTGTTGTGTGCAAGAATATGTATTATTTTCCATTAACTCGTCATTTGCAAAGGTTGTACGCATCTACAACAACAACAAAGTACATGAGCTAGAATGCAAAACATATTGTTGATGATGGTGTGATGCGTCACCCGACAGAATCAGAAGCCTAGAAATATTTATATCAAACTCATCCAAAGTTTACTGCCGAAAGTCAAAATGTAAGATTAGGCCTTTGCATAGATGGTTTTAAACCTTTAGGTAGTTTTGAGTGGCAATATTTCTCATGGCCAGTGATAGTCAAACCATACAATTTGTCTCCATTGATGTGTATAAAAGAATAATACAAGTTTTTTAGTGTTCTTGTTCTATGCAAAATTCTAAGAATAAGTTGGATGTTTTTCAATAGCCTCTAATCGCCGAGTTGAACCAGTTATAGATGGGTGGTGCACCCTCACATGATATCTCTAAAAAACAGAGTTTTCAGTTGCGGACAGCCCTTGTATGGACAACTGGAGATTTTCTCGCTTACTCTATGTTGTCTAGTTGGAGAATGGATTTTCCATATTACATGAAACATTCGGGTGTATTTACACTCAAATGCAATGAGAAACAATATTGGTTTGATAAACATCGAAAGCTTCTTGATTTTGGTAATCCTATTTAAAAAAAACAAACGAATCTTTTGGAAAATCGGAAAGGTAAAGACTCCACCGTCGAGCGTCCGGTCAAGAATGAAGATTTTGGCAGAGATAAAAGTCTTGGGGCTTCTGAAACTTACTGATCTAATGCAGCGCGCGTCAAAGGACATATAGCCAAATTAAGTGGTTAGAGGAAAAGAAGCATATTTTGTGATTTGCCATACTAGAACACAAATTTAATTCTGCATAATCTAGATGTTATGAACATAAAAAAAATGTGTTTGATAACGTGTTCAACATTTTAATGAATGTCAAGCGGAAGATAAAATACACTTCCAAATCCAAGGATTAACTGAACGGATATTATTTTTGTGCTAGTCTACAACGGGTATTTTCAAGAGGAACAAATAGAAATGCACAATCATATATAACTGGAGGATGGAGATTTACAATTACATGTTGACCTTGTTATTAATGAATCAGATGAACTTATCAATGAGGCAGAGGACAAGACAGGATATGAGTTTCTAACTAATGATAAAGATATGGACGAAGATGAGTTGATGATAGCATAGATAGTGAAAGTGTCAGTTCATTAATGTGAAGTCTGGTGAAAAGGATATAAAAATTCCCTAATACTCCAAAAGATATAAAATTTGTTCCTAATAGTCCTAACAAATCCAAACCTCCTTAATAATCCTAATGCTCTAACTTGGACAATATTACTCTATGAAATTAGTACCCGTATACAATGCATTTGAAATTATATCTTTCTTCCATATCTATTTTCTCTCTCTTTCCCGTAATTGCATCTGTCTTAATTTTCTATCTGTCTTTCTGAAAAGTGTCTGACTGTGTTATTGGAGAAGTACAACAAGGGGCTTAAATAAGTGTTATGCAATGTCAACTTAGCCTTTCGTTTTGATGCAGTAGTTTTTATATTGGTAAGAAATACATGCGTAATTATTCTTTATGAAAAAAGTGAAGATAGTTGAAAATTCAATACTATTTATTTTGTTAATAAACTAGATGGAGCATTAATTTTGTTGATTATCTCTTGTAGCGAGACTATCCATGATGCGGATTGTTGTTGTGACCGTAAAAATATCATGGATATATTAAAGGGAGTGTACGTAAGCAACTGTGTAAGTCTCAATGCTCAAATAAATGACTTTTCATTTAACAAATTTTAGATTTTGGTTTATTTGAAATAGTTCAAAATTACAGATGCATATTAAATATGACCAATGGCATTTACATAAAAGGTTATTTATGCTTATGGAGGATGCATCATGAGGACTTGCAAGGGCCAAAAAATGCCTAGATATTGATCGAGCGGATTATTGGGTAAGTATCTTCACAAGAAACTATCAGGATTCAATGTGAACTTTTCGTTAGACAACATTTGTAACAAATGTATAACTACTTTCTTGAAGACACATATGGTTCGGCTCCAGATCAAAGACTTGATTGATGATGTAGTCCCAGTGTCACGAAATGAGGATGCTCTAATTTTATTTCTTATGTTGACGGTTAACGATAGAGGTTTGGGAGGCAACCACAGGATATTGTTGGTTTTCAACATCGAAAATGAGCACTCGATGTTTTATGATTCAAAGAGGCCTCGTAAGAGCACTATCAAAGATAAATATCTTGCTTACGCAGTGATACTGGTATGTTGTGCATAAATTGTGAACTAGTTAGGTTCATAGTTGTGATATTTCAAGTGCGAAATTGAGCATTAAGGTATGTTTTTGTCTATGTAGAAGACAATCATTGATACTAAGTCTGGTGAAAATAAAAAATAAACCTCTAGCTTTCGACGCAACAACACCAACTTCCTATTATCCCAGTTAATGGGTTTCTTTCGCAGGGGCAGGCGTAGCAGTTTAATATGCACGAGTATATTTTTCACAAGAATATATTGAATTATTTGTGAAATTAAGTGTAAAGTGTTTCTATGAATATCCCAAGAATGACTGCGCAATTTATATATGTTACTTCATGAAATATATGGTGTTGAACCAAGACTTCCCAGTTGATGTTGACGTTGATGTCATGAATAGCTTCAAGGATGAAATTATTGAATCATTAGTTACACCTCACTGACTGAAACTCTGGAATGTTGTTGACTGATCAAATTCATCATATAATTTTTATCGACTACAAGTAGTATGTTATATATTTTTGGTGGAAATAGGGTAGTAGATGGTCTTATTTTTTGTATCTACCTGTCGTGAACCTAAGGATTTCTGAAGATGAAAAGGGGAAGAAGACACAACTCATGGTCAATGCTGAAGAGGGACCCAATGGGGATAACGGTAATATGGTAAGAAACGGGTCAGGGCGTTTGGATGAGCAGAATCCACCAACAATTGAGTAATGGGTCGGAAATATAATGGGCTAAGGAGTTTTATATATGGCGATGGTGAAGGAGGGAAAGCCCAGTAGCATTAGATATTTAACCATTTACATTATAATTTTCCTCTCTAGTTTTTATATACAAATCTATATCTTTCCACCCTCTATCCTTTTCTTCTTCTCCAACAAATACATCATCATCTGTTTCAATTACGTACCTTACGTAAATTCCACCAAATATCAAAACATTACAACCATAAATTCAAAAAATTATAAAAAATAGTATAAGTGGTATTCAGAGCCTAGGATCCTTGGAAAATGGCTAATGGTACTCGTATCAAGGACCTGCAAGAAGCATAGAAGAAGATGGACCAAAACCTGCAAATCGAGGCCATGAAAAGAGAAGCAAGTGATCTAAAGCTTCAAGAGCAAATATTAGGTATTAATTCAAATTTATAATAATTAATGGGGCTAAATATGAAGTATGGCCACCTGACTCAGACTCTAGCTGCTATGCAACTACAATTACTCAACATAAACAATGGAAAAAAAAAGATGAAGAATTCATCCTAGGGTGACCCTATTTAGGGTATGGCAGTGAGGGGACTAATTGCCGAACAAATAGTTCCTCTAAATCTAGAGTTGTGGCTGAAACACAGAACATGGGTTTTATAAGTCCTGTTCCCAGATTGGAATTTCCCAAGTTTAATGGAACATCCCCCAGTTATTGGGTGCTTAAGTTTAATAGTTATTTTAAATTGATGTCTAATATTCCTGATCACCAGAAAGTTGTTCCAGCTTCCATGCACTTTAAAGTAAAAGATTCTCAGTGGTATCAAAAACCACATCACAGGATCTATCTTGGCAACAGTTAATTGAAGTCATTTCAGCTAGGTTTGAGGAGCTGAAAGAGGTTAATATCACACCAAAATTCAACAAGCTAAGGCAAATGGTTCCTATGCAGAGTATGTGGACAGGTTTAAGGAGCTGAAAGCATGTATGATGATCCCGAATAACTATACAGAGGAATACTTCATAGCTAGTTTTATCAGTGGCCTGAGTGAGGAACTGCAAGCCTTCATTAATATGTTTGAGCCAATTACCTTATATTTTGTAATTTTTTAGTGGTGTAAAAGGTTCATTGGCTCGGTATTATCAGAATTCGATTCGTTTGTAAGAATATAGGGTTTTTTTAGCTTGAAACATAAATGAAAACAAGAATAAATAGAAACTATGAAAATAAAATAACTAGGAAATGTAAATGCAAGTTGGTAGAATGCCTCGGTCGTATGTCCAAATTGAATGTGCAAAGTAATAATAAAAATAAGTAATAGAAATCAAAGTTTCATCAAGTACAACTAAAACAACCTAGTATACAACTGTGCATGCATGATCATAAAAATCTAAATAATGCAAATTGACAAAAAATTAAAAGCATCAATGGAAAAGGGAAGAAAAGTTGACGTCAAAGTTTAAAACTTTACGTAAATAACAAGAAACAAGAAGTAGATCTAGGATTTAGCATGAAACAATGCATGAAAACTTCATTCAAAATAAAGCATATGAAAAACTCAGAATAAAGATGATCCGAGACTCGATCTATGATCTAGACGTTTCACTCATCTAGATTCCATGGACGATTCACAAGATCTAATAAGAAATCAAAGAGCTAAGGCAAAAGGCATAAATTGAAGAACAAGCATGAAACTTATTAAATATTAAAAATAAAAATGATCAAGGACTCGATCTATGATCTAGATGTGTCACTCACCTAGATTCCATGGACGATTCACAAGATCTAACAAGAAATCTATGAGCTAAGGAAAAAAGCATAAATTGAAGGCAAAGAATGAAATTTAAGAAAAGCATGAAATTAAAAGAAAACTTACTTGAATTAAAAAGAGAATCCAAAAGCTTGAATGAAATTCCAAAGAAAAATAAGATCCAAGGGAGTACTTGAATTCTTCTTGAGCTTACAAACCCAATGAAAGCTTGAAATTAAATCTAAATCTAGAGAGAGAAATATTTCCCAAACCCAAGCATGGGTTGGGAGGAGGTGTCTTTACAAAATGGGAGTGAGGTTCTATTTATAATAGGTTTAATTAGGGGTAAATGGGTCAATTAAGTCTTATAAGCTTGGATGTCCCATCTTTGACCAATTTTGATCCAAAATGGTCATTCTAGACCATTTGGGTCGAGTTGGGCTCGATTGGCTCAGAAATTTTGCGAAATGGCTCGCCATAGGCCGAGACGGCTCGACGCTGGGCGGGTGCTGTCGGCTGCTGTCAGCAGGCTTCGGTAGGATGGTCGGGCGTGGCGCGTGCTTCTCGGCAGCGTCGGACTCGGACACTGGGTAACCTAGTGTATGCAACGCACCTAGTGTCAGCCGTAATACTTCAAATCAAGACCCGATTTGGCTAAAACTCCACTCGTAATCCCACACTCGACCATATGCAGACCAAAATACTTCAAAATACCTAAATTAAACATAAAATTAATTAATTATGATTAAAATATAATAAAATAAGCTGGAGACACAAAAATAGGAAAATATGCCCAATCTATCCAACTTATACCAAAATCAATAACGAAAACTAACAAAAATGCTAATAAAAATAAAGAAAAATTCGTGTTAATCACCTATAAAATGGGAATTTTGAACATAGAAACCCAAGAATTACACCAAATCTCAAATTGATTAAACCCATTAAACCATATTAGGTATAAAATCAAAAAGAAACACAAGAAACAATAATACGAGAGAAACAACCTAATAACTTAACTAGTCGACTCAAAAACCGCTAAAACCAATATAAAACCGACTTAAAAATATGAGAAAAACACCACAATTACATGCAAAACAACCACCCCACACTTATCGGTTTGTTCGTCCTCGAACAACGAAAAGAATCGAGAATGTACATGCAATGAACATTATGTAAAAATAAAAATCCTTGTACTTATGTTATTTGATATGATGATTGGATCAACATAAACTCGTTATCGTCAAGCATTGCTCGTATTACACTTCTCAATATGAAAACCAGATTGATGACTTCTTCACAAATGGAACTTTGAGGGTGTTCACTCAATTTGCTCAAGTGTTTGTTATATGGGACATGTATACGCCCGAGTCGGACAATGCATGCATCTCGTCAAGATTTCACAAATTAGAAACTCAAAATCACCCATTGTACATGACCAAACATGAATCGAAAGAGGTCTTTATTTCGAGTTGAAATGTTGACTCTTTGGTAAGGTATGGAATATATGGATATAGTGGCTAACACATGATCAAACGTGATCAATAACTCACGAAATCCTAACTTCTAAAGACCGAAGCTTAAAATCGCTTCACCCTTCCCCAAATCACCAAACTTTCATTCGAAACCCTTTTGTACACTCACAAACTTTTCTGACTTTATTTCACAACACTTAGAAGCTTCTAAAATTTGCTTCTTTTTACCAAACTTAGACTTTTTGAATTAGGCTTTTCGCTTAAACGCATGCTTTATCACTTTTCGTGATTTGTGTTGGAGTTTTATTCTATTCTTTTTTTAATTTCATTTGTTTTTGTATAAGTAACTCAAAACCCGAAACCCACAGTTGACTTCCTCATATTTCTAGTCAACTCACAATATACACTCTCACCTCACAATTTATGAAGATATAAGAGCTGAGATCGAGCTGGGCTAACAAGAAACGGGGCATAGGCTCAAGGGAGCTCATTTGAGATTTTTAAGTAGCTTATATATTTGGATATGGCCAGAATAAGGGTGATATATGTGCTTCGAGGTCATTTCCAAATTCAATCATGTACGATCAAAATCAAGCCACCTCAATGCAATTTCCATCAAAAATCAAGCAAATCCGATAATTCACACAAGGCTTCTCACTAGTTTGCATCGGGTTTTGGAAACAAAACCAAAAGAGATTTTAGAACGTTACAATCATTTCACAAGTAAATGTTGATTATATATATATATATATAGGCGGGTTTTGGATGAAGCATAAAAATTCAACTCCTTTCACAAGAGGGCATAAACATGTAAAAACCCGACAAGTAAATAATTCAAACTTCCAAGCATATGGTGATTGCTCAACAATGTAATAAAGACACAAAAGACATAAAAACGACTCAACCATATAAATGCGCAATTAATAAGCGTCACTTCACCAAGGCTCGATTTAAGAAAGACAAATCTTGCTCTTAAAAATCCGGACCCTAACCACCTACCCACCCCACACTTAAACCATGAAATGTCCTCATTGCATTTTAATGAAAATCAAGTAAAAGGGGGGTGAAATAAAAACTTCCTTAAATGAGCAAGTTTGGGTCGAGCTCGGTGGGGTCCACTTAAGCATCCAAGTAATTCCAACAAAAATCGAGTTTTGCTTGTTTCCCCTGGCTCCATGAACGCTATTATCTTATCAAATAGGCAACGGGTGGAGTCGGGAAGCGAAACACTAAAACGGAAAATCACACAAAGTCAAAAAAAACACAAGCAAATATGTACATGAATCAAAACAAAACAAAACATGGTTTAAAAAGAACCAAAAGACAACAATTTTTTTTTAATTTTTTAAATTTTTGTATTTTTTTGGAATTTAAGAAAGAAACAAAGTAAGAAATGTAAAAATAAAAGAAATAAACAAAAAGAACATGGGTTGCCTCCCAAGAAGCGCTTGTTATACGTCACTAGATTGACGAAATCCCTTTTTGGTCAAGGGGGAAAGAAAATGAGAGGAGCCATTAAAGCCCTATCCTCCTTGTCGAGTGGAATTGTGGTTTTAAAGTGGCCCGAAACCTCATCCAAGATCCAATAGAGGTAATGGCCGGCTATTGTTCCAATCAGGCAAGTAGGAGTCGTCACGGGTAGATCCTCAGGTGGAATTGTGGTTTTGAAGTGACCCGACGACTCATCCAAAAACTAAAAGGAGTAATGGTCAGCTAGCTTGTACATCATATGGTCGATAAACGGGGGAGCGAAAAGATCTTTCTTGGTAGCCTCATGAATCTTCTTAAACTCGATCAACATCCTCCATCCTGTTTTAGACCTCGTGGCCCATAACTTTCCTTTTTCGTCCTCGATCATCTTCTCGTCTTCCATATGCCTTTGAAGTCCTCGAGGTGGTTTGTCATCATCCTCCAAGACGAGTTTATGCAAGTAAGTCCAACGACTAGCTCACTTATTACCTCCGGGTCTCTAACCAATAACACCCTTATGAATTTTAAGCTCTTCAATTGAATCCTCCTCTTCTTCTCGCTCCGGATTGGCAAAGATGATAATCGGCTTGCTCTCCTCTTTCTACAAATAGACACGCTTGAGGGGATATGGAGGAATCTTAAGCTCAGGCTTGTGCCTCCTCTCGACCTCATTGGAGGCTAACTTGAACAAATCACCGATCCCCTCAAGGTACTCTTCAAGCTTTCTAATCTTATCATCAAAAACCTCCACCTCCCCCACCAACAATTTGTCGGTACCCTCAATGACAAAGTCCTACGGACGCACGCAAAGTGATCTCAAAACAAAGAAGACAGGACGAGCGGCGTGCCAAAGTCCTGCGGACGCACGCAACCAGCGCCCGCATCGGTTGATGAAAAATTGTAGTTGCATTGATCCTGGCTCGCGTCGGTCGACCCATTGCCTTGTCGACGCGACAACCCTGGCACGCGTTGACGCTCTTCCCGTGTCGGTCGACGCTCTGGCAGTTTAAGCGATTATTTTTGGAAAAATCTATATAAACTCGTTGATCTCTTTAGAAAATGAGTGATGGAACTTGGGGGAAGGTTCGAAAATTGCAGAGACCCCTCGATTGTTTCCCCATTTCGATCATACGCATAATTCGAGTTTAATAGTTTGTTGTTTTGTCATTTCAAGTTCGTTCGTCATTTAAGTTCATTCTTCGTTGTTGTAGACTCGTTCGATTGCTGTTGTTTTCTTTACGTCATAAGTGTTTTCTGAACTTTGTTATTTGCTTTGTGTATTTGGCTTTGGTTATCGTTGGATGTTAATGTTGTACTTTGGTTTCGTTAATTTATTTTCCTTTGTTTTTCTCGTTTTCAGTTTGTACTCATTTGCTTTAGTAGTTTAGTTCTGATTTCTCGCAATCTTAGTTGTTTAGATGCTTGGTAATTTTCATACTTTTAATTGTTAAAATTCTGATTTTGAATATGTTAATGCTTGTAGGCTAGAATTTATCGTTCTAGTACCTAGAGTCATTTAGAACCATCTCTCGGGATGATTCGACGCTTAATCGACGAGTCGGGATTGACAACCCTGACTCGTAGGTAAGGTGCTCGATGAAATTCCCGAGTGATCGTGGAGATGATTCTATCGCACTAGAACCCTCGCTTTATTAATCGTTTCAAGGCTTTTGATTTTATTATTCGCAGTTTAATTCATCCCATTAGATGTTAGAAACCTCAAACCAAAATGGATCGCGTGTTTAGTTTAGTATTTTCTTTCGTTTTCTCGTTCGTAAAACCAAACACTGGAATAACTTCCGATTAGTCTTCCTTATGATTCGACTCGAGCCCAACTTACCACCTACAACTGCTCTGTTCTCTTGTGGACGAGTTTTTTATTTTTTTAATAAAAAGTAGGTGTAGAAAATTCGACTCAAAATTTGGCGCCGTTACCGGGGAAGGCTGGTCGCGATTTTTGGTGTTTGCTCTTAGTGACTTTTGCTCGTTTGATTGTTTGTTCTTATTTGTTTGTTTGTGTTAGTGTTCATAATTATTTTTATTTTTGTTTGTTTTTGTTCTCTCTGGTACGTTTAATATCGTTTGTCGAGTGTTGTGCTTGTAGCCACATCTTTGAATATTCGAGGTTAATTCGACTGAAGATGGAAAACTATCAAGCTAGTTTGCCATATGATGACCCTTACGCTCCAACTTTCGATTATCAATTCCCTCCATCGTATTATGACCCGTATGCTCCGAGTGGTCGAGAATGGGCCCATGCTTTGATTATTCCGGCCCATATCCTTCATGTTGCTATAATCCAAGCATGGATTCTTATGCACCGTCTTGTGGCTATTATGAACCGGGCTTTGACGATCTTATGCTAAATTCACCCCACCTTATTCTTATCAGAGCGCTGACTCGTATGCTCAACTATTTAAAGATTTTTATTCTTCGAGCTACGATGTTTACACTCCACCCACATCTAATACACATACACCGAGCGGCGATCTTTACACCCTAGTTTCCCAAGATATGTATGTTTCCCTTTTATTGGAATTAGAATCTTATACAACTAAGATTTTAGATTGGGTTCAACGGATGGATGAACGCATGGATCGCTTCAAGATTAAATTAGAACGACTTGTCGAATAGGCGTACGGGCTTGACCAACCTTGTCATGAGGAGATGCCTATCGTTGATATGGAAGATTCCATCTTCGTTGAGGGAAGTTTAAGCTCTGATGATTTTTTAAATGGGGTGTGCAAGAAGGTGCAATTGGTAGGTGAGGCGAAAAAGCTGGAAGTCGGCATGATCTCTCCCGTGCTTTTTGAGGATGTTGTACAAGACTGTGTGGGAGAGTCGCCTTCGGGTGAATTTATTGAACCTTATGCCATGGCGCTGATTAGCACATGCTTGTCCTTGTTTTTATTAGTATTTTAGTTAGTTTTTCTTATTATTTTTGGTATAAGTTGGGTAGTTTGAAGTAATTTTGTATTTTTATACTTCCAGCTTATTTTACCGTATTTTGATCGTAATTGATGAGAATAGGTGATTATTCATTGTTTTTCACCTTACAGCTAAGTAAACGGAAGAGTTCAGCGCGTAAATAGATGAAGTTTGATGTTCGAGAGTCGAGAACGAGCTTTCCGGTGAAAGAGTAGCAAAAAAATCGAGAAAATGAGATGTACAGCAAGTAGCGTCAATCGACGCTACGTCGACGCGAACCTGACCCACGACGGTCGACACTATGTCAATGCTACGCTGACGCAACTCTCTGTTGCGTCGATCCATGACCGTGTCAGTCGATGCCTCTGTCCAGTCAATGTGCGCGCACCGGCAGCGTCGACGCCGAGCCCTTGCCTCGTCGGTCAATGCGAAATCGACACCCGCTGCTGAAACGCATTTTTAGGTTTTCTTGGTCTCCAAGTCATAAAATAACTATAAATACCCTACATATTTCGGATTGGGAGAAGACACACGCCTACCTAGGGTTACAAGGCATAGAAAGAACACGTTTTTACCTTCCATTACGTAGTTAGAGATCGAGATTGGAGATCCAAGTCCCGTACGTTCAAGAACTGCTACAAATCAAGATCGACGTTCCAACTTCGGATTCGCTGGATATTTTTACCGTTTTTATTAGTCTCAATAAGTTTTCTAAACTCCCTCTTAGTTAATTTATATTTAGATTCTTTAGTTAAACTCTTAATTAATTTCTTAGTTAATTCTAGGGTTAGATAATATTGTTCTTTGTTTATCTTATGCTTGATAATTGGGATATTTTGGATTATTTAGTTCTTAGACTTTTTGTTTTTAAATTGTGTTTCTTTCATGCTTGGGTATTGGAGATTTAAACTCAAGTTATTATGCAATTTGGTTCATGCTATTTAATTCTGTTTTTAAGATTCATGATAGTAATTGCTTTAGGTTATTGGATCTTGCTTATATTTCTTAGATCCGTTGTTTCTACTTATGCTATTTGATTTCGTTTATGATAATTGATTATTGCTGCATATTAAATCTAGATTAAATTGCCATTAGATAAGTTCTTAGTTCTTAAGCTTAAGTAATTAAAATTAGTTTAATTTTATGCTTTGCAATTATAGTTGGTAAAATTAGTTAAGTTAATTAGTTTTATTTAAGTTCATGCTTTTCAAATTAGTAGTTAATAATCAAAAACAAACAAAAACCCCAACTTGTATAAGTTTATGTTCTTATTTGAAAACATCCGAGATACCGAACAGTTGTCCTCGAGGGAATCGGCTTGAGTCAACTTACTACCCTACAAGTGTCCTCATACTCTTATGAGCAAGCTTTAACATTTTAATTAAAAATATATATTTGGGGTACATAAATGCTTGAATCAAAATTTGGCGCCGTTGCCGGGGACAACAAGTAGGATTCAAGGATGTTTTTCGTTTTATTTTCTTTTTGAGTTATTATTTCCTTTTTATTTTGAAATTAGCTTGGGTTTTTGCCATTGGTGCGTTGAGTTGTTGTTGAGTGCATGCAGGGGAGGTGAACTCTTAGACCCGAACTCGTGCCATTACTCGACAATATTCACCGTCTAAAACAAGCACGATCAAGGCCTATCCCCATAAATCCATTTAATTCATCCATTGCTACTACCTTTGATCAAAACCAAGTTCCCCAAATAATGTTAGAAGCACAATAAACTCGAAACGATAATTCCCCACCAAGATCACCTCCATGTCACATTCGAAACGGGTATGGTAGTGAACCATTCATTATGCAAGGACAACCACAACCTCGAGCTTATTGGGCTGATTATCAGCAAAACGTGGAGAACATGAGACGAGGCGTGGGGAGAAATGAAGGAGTAAATAATGAGCTTAACATGATACAAGACAATGTGAGAAACGTAGAAGTTAATCAACAGCATAACAAAGAACTAAATCGCCAACTTAACAACGTAGTCGATCATGAACCCAACATGGCGAATATAAGACAAAATAAAGAGAGAAACAATGATGTCAATTATCAACACAACATCGAGAACGTGGCATTAAGGAACGATGAGTTTCTTTAACATAACGAGAATGCTGACGATCAAGAAAGAGAGAGACAACTCCATGCGTGGTTGGGAAATTTGAACCAAGGATACAACCAAGGAAATTTCGAGAGGAGATATGTGCCCGAAGATCCCTATGCGAGAAACGCATATGACAATCGCTACGAGAGATCTAATGACCGAGTTAGAGAACTGAGGGGAGATCGAGCACCTAGACTGCGTGATTTGGCATGTCCGAAGGTTGTGCCTTTTAGGTCAGTTATTGTTCTTGGACCAACTACAAGGGAAGTGGAGATTAAACCGCATCAACTTAATTTACTCCCGACTTTCCATGAAAGTGCCCATGAAGACCCTTTAGCATTTTTGAACTATTTTGTTGATGAAGTGGGCAGATTTTTGGTTAATGGCCTTAACAAGGAGGAGGTGCAAATGATTTATTTCCCTTATAGCATGAAGGACAAAGCAAAGTCATGGTTACTATACCTAGAACCTGGATCGTTAACTGATTGGGATATGATAAGCGAGAAGTTCTTAAATTAATATCATTAAGCACAAACAACGGGGCATCTTCGGAGGCAAATTGCTACCTTTGAACAGTTGGAGGGAGAGATATTTCATGAAATGTGGGAGCGTTACAAGACGCTTTTGCAAGCTTGTCCCCACTATAACAACTCCCCGGAGATGACTAAACAATTTTTCTTTGATGGATTGTTGGACATGGGAAAAAGGGAAGTTGAAGTAGCGGGAGGAGGAGACTTCGGAGATTTAACGGCCCCCGAGGCAACACGAGTGTTGGAGAAGCAAAGCGAAAAATCTAGACAAACCAACTCTCAACCTCGTAAATTAAAAGTTAACGAGGTATCCATCCTCGATCCTGATATAGATGATGGCAAATTAGTCAAGGCGAAGTATGAGGAAATATTTGAAGAGAAATTAGCAGCTTGGAAAGAGGAGTGGGCGAGCAAAGCCTCTTCAAGGAAGGTTGCTGCGACGTGTTACCAATGTGGATCCCCCGAACATTTAGCAGACATGTGTCCAAAAAACATTAAACAACAAGAAGCTGTTAATGCTATTCAGGAATTTTCATATCAACAACATTCGGGGCAGCAACCCACAAAGCAATTTAACGCGCAACGTGATTCTCCCCTTTTGAGATATGGTCCTGCGAACCCAAATTATTTATCAATGCATACTGAACCGCAATACCCACCACCACATGCGCAAGCACCATTGCC
>BMAC01000559.1:530539-575035 GCA_014905375.1 Phtheirospermum japonicum | reverse complement strand
AGTTCAAACTAATGATCAGCTGTTGGTTTGGCAATAGAATCAAGTGGCCGAAACTATTAAAAACCGGGATGGACTCTGTTTTGCATGTAATTGTTTTGTTTTCCCTAGTATATTTAGTTAGAGTTTAGTGTTGTTTTTAGTCGTTTTGAGTCATTTATTCTAGTTCTTAAGTCATTTTCTTTTATATTTGCTTCTAGTCTTAAAATGTATAAAGATTGAAGATGTTTGTGCTATTTTTGGGTTTTTGAGTTTGAAATCTTATTTTATAGGTGGAAAAAAGGAGCATATTCGCTCGGCGGACGTTTAAGACTGGAAAATGAGAAATTCGAGCCGAAAGCATCTATGATCAACTGAAAAGCTCCAAATCGACTACCCGATCGACTGGTCATGGATCGACTGAAAGAGCTCCAAATCGACTGCAGGGTAGTATCCAACCGCATAAAAGAAGGGCAGTCGATCAACTGTGGCGCTGAGACTTCGGGAATTTTGAGCATTTTTGATGGTTTTGCCCCTACAAAAAACTATAAAAAGCCTACATCTTGCACCTATGAAAAAAAAACTCCCCTCCCAACCCAAGCTAGGGTTTGGGATCAAATTACTCTCAATCTCTTGGATAATTTCTCTCTTAGGTTTTAGATTTAATTTCAAGCTTAATTGTAATTTCTTTTCCAAGATTAAGATTTAATTTCAAGCACCTCCTTGGGTTTGTAAGCCTAAGAAGAATCCAAATACTTCTTTGGATTGTTACTTTTGATTGCAATTACATTCAAGCTTTTTTTCATTTCTTAATTCAAGTAAGTTTCCTTTCAATTTCATGTTTTATGGTTTATTTCCATGCTTTGTTCTTCATTGCCATGCTTGTTCTTCATGTTACGCTTTTTGCCTTAGCACATTGATTTCTTGCTTGATCTTAAGAACTGGATATGGAATCTGGATGAGTGACACATCTAGATTATATATCGAGTCTTGGATCGTCTTGATTTCAAGTTTTTCATATGCTTTATTTTGGTTTCTATTTTCATTCATAGTTTTAGGTTGAATCTTAGATCTACACTTCGTTGCTTGTTATTTTTCGTAAAGATTTGAACTTTGACATTAATTTTCATTGCTATTTCTATTCATGCTTTCAATTCATGTTTATTTGCATTATTCAAGTTCTTATGTCCATGAAAGCTTAGTTGTACGTTGTGCATGCATGCTTTTACTTGGTGAAACATGCTTGTTTTTGCTTATTTTCATTATTTTCTTTGCATTTTCAATTCGAGGCATCCGACCAACTTACTATTTCTATTTCTAGGATAGTTTAGATAGTTAATTGCTTTATTTTCATTTCCATTAATTTTTCGAAGCTTGAAACATCTTTGATGGGCCAGGAATATGACAAGACCTGGTGCGGGTAGACCTGATTTGATAGGATTGATGGGTAAACAGGGCTGGACCAGGAGTAACCCGTATTCTTGAACAGGTCTTCTTCCAAAGGCAAGTCCTGATCTCCTCCCCAGAAAAGATTATGCTGGATGGACTCCTGCAGAAAGTGCCAAAGAGTCGTCGGCAGATTGGCTCGAGGTAAATCAGGACTGTAAGCCTGATCCAAAGTAGCCAAAAGGAGGCATCATCAGAATGGTCCCGAAAGAAGAGCCGATCAGACTCTCTTAGGCCGAGCTAACAGAAGCAGTCATGGTTTGAGAAATTTTCCTGGTCTGACAAGGATGACCTGGAGGATGACCTCTAGAGATAATGCTGAGGTAGAATTTACACTAGAGCTGTCGATAGAAAAGGAGGATAAGATCGGGGTTAGACCTGACCCTCTGATCTCTACCAAGGAGACAAGTGGGACCTCTTGTCGGAATCGGTTGCTTAACAATCCCTGATTCGCGGCATGTGCCCCTGAGATCCCGGCTGGGGTCCCCACTAGAGGGAAAGCTATAAATATCTCAGCCCTAAGGCTGAGAGAGGTATGTCGTTCTCTTGAGCATTCCTTCTTTGATTTCTGGAAAAACACCTCAAACGCTTACTGACTTAAGCATCGGAGAGGTTTCCACCGGAAAACCACCGGTGGTCCTTTCTAACTTGTGTTTGTGTTCAGATCAGGTGGGTGTTCAAGGCTCCAGGCATTGTCTTTTACATCGGGAATATTTTGGGCTGAATTAATTGGCACCGTTTGTGGGAATTATCGATCGAGCTATGGCGAGAGTAATTTCCATGGCTTCTGACGGGTTACGGAGGAATTTGGTGGGAGAGCTTGGTAGAACTCCCAAATCCACCATGCCGTGGGGCATGCCACAATCAGCAGAGACGTCAACGGCGAGGCCTGAGGGGGTAGAACCATCGGATGCGACTGGATCGGGTGCTGTACTGCCTCCCTCCGGCGAGCCGACGTCCGCCGCTGGGGGATTGTTCAATGACGCCCTTCTACGGCAACTGTCCGAGCTCATCGGCAAAGTTGTGGAAACAGGTGTGGAGAAGAAATTTGCAGAAATGTCAATGCCACCATCTAGTGGACGGCCAGAACGAATGGTCCCATTGGAAGAAACCGAGCCACCACGCAACCAGCGTGTGGATCGGACTCCCCTTCAAGATAGAGAAGAGCATTTCTTTAATTCCGATAGCGAAACCTCAAGCCAGACCAATCCAGGTCTGGCTGAGCAGATGCAGAGCTTGCAAAAAGAAGTGAGGGAGTTTAAGAAGAGGATGATGGGCACATGCACAGTGCCGGATCGGCGAGGCACTCCGTTTACGGAGGAGGTCATGCGCGACGATGTGCCAGCCTCATACAGATCTCTGGGCTTTGAGTACAATGGGACCACGGATCCGTGGGACCATTTGAGCAGATTTGAGATCGCAGCGGCTGTACATAAGTTTTCGGATGTGGTCATGTGTCGGGTCTTTCCGATGACCTTCACAAAGTCAGCACAGCTCTGGTTTAGCCAATTGCCGCCTCGGTCTATTAGCAATTTTGATTAGTTCAGTTCGGCCTTCCTGCACCAGTTCACAAGTTGCAGGAAGTACCAGAAGATGCCGCTAGAGCTTTTCAGTCTCAAGCAGAAGGAAGGTGAGATCCTGCGTGCCTATATCAACCGTTTCACTACGGCAAAGCTTGAGGTGCCATCCGCGTCGGAAGAGCTATTGGTGAACGCCCTGGCACAAGGCCTACGGAGAGGTGAGTTCTTCCAATCGCTGGTTGTTAAACCAGCTCTGAAATTCGGAGAGCTCTTAGAAAGAGCTGAAAAGTACATCCACTTGGAGGAAGCTCTGAAGATTAAGGACGAAGGAGAAAAGAAAAGAGAAAGGTCTAACAGGGATGACAAAGTACCGATGAAAAGATCTAGGCCAGATATGTCTGGAGGTCGACCTCGCTTTGACAAATACACGCCTCTGGCGACCCCTCAGGGCGAGATCCTGCAAGCGATTGAAAGGCACCCAAACCTCAAATGGCCCAAGACCTACTCGTTGAAGCCAAGGAAAGAACGATCAGATCGTTTCTGCCGATATCATAACGAATATGGCCATGACACACATAAATGTACGCACCTTAAGGATGAGTTGGAGAGAATGGTGCAGGTAGGGCACCTCAAAGAATATGTGAAGATGAGAAGGGACGAAACTAGGTCTGTCTATCGTAGTAATGACCGACCTCAGCAGAACAAGAATGTGTAGGACAATACGCGGAGTGGAGGAAGAAGGACCGAGCAAACCCAGGTCATTCGGGGAGAGATACAAATGATTACTGGGGGCGAATGGGATCAACATTCCAGGCGAACCCAGAATAGCTATGTCCATGCGGCACGGGATCTAGTGAGGAGAGGAAGGGAGATAGGGCAGGTAGCCCCGAGTCCAAACGTCTGCTTTGGGTCGGAAGATGAGGATGGGATCCTGGCTCCCCATATGGATGCTTTGGTAATCACGGCCACTATAGCTAATTACACTGTCAGACACATTTTCGTAGACACGAGAAGCTCAGCGGATATCAAGTTCTACGATTGCTTTAAAAAGATGGACCTGGATGTGGAATTGGAGGAAGTTACGACCTCTTTGGTTGGATTTGTAGGAGGGGCACTAAAACCTCTCGGAGCAGTTAACCTTCTAGTCACGTTAGGGGATGAGCCATTTAAACAAACAAAGACTGTTTGGTTCCTGGTAGTGGATGCGCCCTCTTCCTACAACGTGATGTTAGGAAGGCCTTCCTTGAGGAAATTCCAGGATGTGGTTTCAATTTATCATATGAAGCTGGAGTTTCCCGCTCATGATGGAGTAGATGAAGCAAGAGGAGATCAATACACGTCAAGGCAAACTTATGTACAAAGAATTAGGCGTAATGAGGAAGAGCGTCAGAGCAAGAGGGCTCTGATAGAACAGACTAAGATAGACCTGGCTAGAAGAGAGGAGGGGCTAATGCTAGTAGAGGTAGTCCCAGGATATGAGAGTCGAGTCCTCCGTGTAGGGAAAACCCTCAGTCCAAAAATCCTGACAGAGCTGGTTTCATGACTAAGGGGCAGTGCGGATGTGTTTGCCTTGTCTCCCCAAGACCTGGTAGGAATTGATCCAGAGGTGGCAGAGCATCACCTCAACATTAGCCCCGATATAAAACCAGTCAAACAAAAGAAACGAAACTTTGGGCCTGAAATGGAGGCCATAATCGAGGCCGAGTTTGAGAAATTACTTAAGGCCAAACACATCCAGGAAATCCAATTTCCGGAGTGGCTCTCCAATGCCGTGCTGGTCCCCAAAACTCAGGAGGACTGGCAAATGTGTATCGATTTTCGAGACCTTAACAGTGCCTGTCCGAAAGACCATTATCCTCTGCCAAGGATAGACCAGCTGGTCGATTCCACTTCTGGTTGCGAACTCTTAAGCATGATGGATACCTCACAGGGCTATCATCAGATCAGGTTGGCAAAGGAGGATTGGAAGCGAGTTAGTTTCATAACTCCAAAGGGGACATACTGCTATGTGGTTATGCCGTTTGGGCTCAAAAACAAAGGAGCCACGTATTAGCGATTAGTGGATAAGATGTTTAAGGGCCAGCTCGGGTGAAACATGGAAGTTTACGTAGATGATATTCTAGTGAGAAGCTTGAAGGCAACTTCACATGTGGATGACTTGAGGGAAACCTTTGATGTGGGCAATTTTTACGGATGGCTCCGTAGGAAGCCAAGGCTGTGGAGCCGGAGTAGTTTCGATCGACCTAGCGGGTGTAGCCACTGAGTACGCCATACGCTTGAATTATGCTCTGTCTAACAATGCGTCCGAGTACGAGTCCCTCTTGAGAGGAGTCTAGATGGCTAAGGATTTAGGGGCAGAGCAGGTATGTGCAAGAGTGGACTCCAGTTGGTTTGTAAACAGGTAAATGGGGATTTTGAGACAAGGGAGGAGAACATGCAGAAATACTTAGCCAAATTCCTAGAGTTGGTTAAGATATGAAAACCCTGACAATCGTACAAATCCCCCGAGAAGAAAATGGAAGAGCAGATTATTTGGCCAAGATTGGAAGTTCGGCTGTAGACTGCCGAGAAAGGACAATAACCTTATTAAGGGTAGATGCAGAGTTTTGTACAGAGCAGATCTGTTCTGTAAATGAAAGAGATGAATGGCGCTCTCCTATAATTGCTTACTTAGGAAAAGGAGAGCTGCCAGGGGAGAAGAGAGAAAGAGCAAGAATAAGAGTCAGATCTGCCCGTTTTTGTCTGGTCAAAGGAACTCTGTTTCGGTGTGGGTTTGGGAGACCGTTGCTGTGATGTTTGAGTTCAGAGGAGGGCATCCAGGTCCTCAAAGAGGTTCACGAAAGTTGTTGCGGTAATCACATGGGGGCGAGAGCCCTAGATAGCAAAATACTGAGGGCCGGCTATTTTTGGCCATCGCTGAGGAGAGAAGCTGAGGGTTTCGTAAAAAAATGCAAAAAATGTCAGATGATGTCCCCCTTGACTCACCAACCGGCGGAAGAGATGATGACAATGAGCTCTCCTTGTACTTTTGCAAAATGGGGGATTGATTTGGTTGGTCCATTCCCAATGGCTCCAGCTCAGAAAAGGTTCCTAATTGTAGCCATTGACTATTTCAGCAAGTGGGTTGAGGCAGAAGCTCTGGCTAAAATAACGGAAGAGACGGTAATGGGCTTCATCTGGAAAAACATCGTATGCCGCTTTGGCGTGCCAAGGGTAATGATACTAGACAATGGTACCCAGTTCATGGGGGATAAAATCAAAGCCTGGTGCGCCAAGATGAAAATTCAACAACATTTCACGTCTGTCTATCACCCACAAGCAAATGGCCAGGTCGAGGTGACTAATCGCATCCTGGTTCAGGGGCTCAAATCTTGATTGGAAAGATCTGGGGGTAAATGGGTGGAAGAGCTGAGTGCGACACTTTGGGCATATCGCACAAAACCTAAGGAGAGCACGGGTGAAACCCCCTTTAGCCTAGTATATGGCTTGGATGCCGTTGTTCCGGCGGAGGTCAGCCTCGAAACTCACAGAGTACAGAGCTACAATGAAGAGAAGAATGAAGCTTTAGTGCAATATGCATTGGATCTAATTGAGGAGAAAAGGGATCAAGCATTGGTAAAAATGGAACATGTACGGGGGCGTATCCGAGCTACTTACAATAAAACGGTCCGCAGGAGATGCTTCCAGGAGGGAGACCTGGTCCTTAGAAGAGCTGACTTGGGAAGGAAAAAGGGAAAATTGGATGCAGCTTGGAAAGGACCATTCCGAGTCACCCAGATCTTGGCTGGAGGAGCTTATAAACTAGAGGAGTTGGACGGGACTGAGATTCCTCGTGCTTGGAACATCGCTAATTTGAGAAAATTTTATACATAATTATAATTTTTGATATTCACTTGTTATTGAATAAAAATTGCATGTTGGTTCTTATCCGTCAGATTAATTGCGTGTCCATACTTAAGCCAGAATTGGCTAAGGGCAGATGCCCTCAGTTTTTCCTAACCTGATTGTCAGTTTAAGACAGAATTGGCTAAGGGCGGATGCCCTCGATTTTGCCTGACCTGATTGTCAGTTTAAAGCCAGGATTGGCTAAGGGCGGATGCCCTCGATTTTGCCTGACCTGATTGTCAGTTTAATCCAGAATTGGCTAAGGGCGGATGTCCTCGATTTTGCCTGACCTGATTGTCAAATTAAGCCAGAATTGGCTAAGGACGGATGCCCTCGACTTTGCCTGACCTGATCTGTTGGCTTAGATAGTCTTATAAAGATTGTTTATTCTGACTTGCTTGAACAGGTTCGCTAGGACAACCTGCACTAGCGCCTGATCTGATCAATATTTATGAAAGGCCTGCCCTGGCCAAGCGAATCCAAGACCAAGCGCGGCTAAAATCAAAGACTCTAGAAGATAAGCCCAAAAACACAATCTGCATACGATGAATAGAAGGGGTCGATTAAAAGAGCATTTTTCATGCAAACCCTTAAGATCACCATGAAGTTCTGGTAAATCTCTGAGTATGATTGATACGAAACCAGGACTGGTTGTCTTTTAAAGCCTTGCTTTTTACAATCGCATAAGCTGAAATTCAAACAGAACATATTTTCATTGAAATTGGAAACATAGAAAAATGGCTTGTGCACACCTTCCTGGAAAGGTGTGGCAACCTTGATTACAAAATGCAGAAAATGAAGGAAAAGAAAACAAAGGATTAGTCCTGAGCAGATCTCCGATCCACAGCCAGAGCTCGACAAACATGCCAAAGCTCCCGCTCCGTCTCGTGTAGGCGACGGCGATATTTGTCATATCGCTCGGCAAATGACTGAGTTTCACCGGCAGCGATGGTCAGCGATGCACGGACTCGATAAAATCCGCTTTCTACTCTTGCAGTTGACGGTTAACTTGTCGAAGCTCAGTCCATTCTCTTTTATAATGACGTTTCTTCTGCCTCTTCCTTTCCAGAAGATGGTAGAGATAGCCGATTTTTTCTTTCAACAAGGTGAGTTGATCGGAAAGCCTAAATTTCTCGATGACCAAGGCGATGTTCTTTCTCTTTACTGCATCGAGTTCTTCAAGCAGAGGGGAAGAAGACCTTTTCAGGTGAATGAAGAAAAAAAAAGAGAAGCACTTAGGCACATAATTATAAGGACGACAAGCACGTGCTAGAGAATAAAAAGTACTAGGGTTTCCGGGAAACTAGGAAACCCTAGAATGCCAAAGATCGCAATAAGACAAAAACATTTATCATTGATCATAAATAATTCAGTACAATATATTTTGATAAAAAAAAGCAGAACAGATCAGCCACACAGGTTACCACTACAGATCTGTCAAAATACAAAAGCACGAAAACAGGCAAGCCTATCTAGACGTCCTGAGCTACACCTCGGGTCGGTTGTTGCCAGCTCTTCCTCCTGTTTGACCCTCCGCCTGAGGGGTAGACTCGTGTAAGTCGCCCAAGTTGGCGAAAGTTGGAGAGTTAGCTTCCACCATCGCCAACGATTGTTCAGGGGGGGGAGAAGAAGCCGAGGAGGAAGAACAGAAGACTTGGCGAATGTGGTCAGCAAAGGCCGCGACATCCAGCAAGTGGAGGCGATCGTCCTCGGCGACATGAGAAAAAGAGGTGGGCTCGGGAATGCCTTCGATATCGGCAGAGCGGTCATAGGGCGTGGAGGGGTGCTCAGCCACCCACTTGGCGTGAGCATCCAGACCTAACCCGAAGAAGACCTCCGCCTCAGGGACTAGGAGATCATATAACTCCACCGAACCCAAGAAAGCTCGGCGTGTGGTCTCTTGGGTTAGCTGTATCAAACGCAACCCTTCCTCAGAATTGAGGAACTCAAACCTCCCCTCTGCCCGGCCCTCAGTACGGCCCTTGACTTCTCCGTCGACTTCACCTTCAGCTCAGGCTTTAAGGGCCTTCTCTTTGAGCTCTTTCGCCTCCCTTTTGAGCTCTTTCACCTCCTCCTCTAAGAGAACGTCCTGGGCATGCTGTTTACCTTTAGAATCCTGCGATTCACGCAGGGCAGCTTTTGACCCAGCTAGCTCCGTCTTGAGTAGCTCCACTTCCCCATCAAAACCGTGCACTTGGGCTTGTAGCTCTTGCCTCTGCTTCTTTAGGACTTCGACCTCCTTCTTCTGCTCTGCTTGTAGCAGGGAACCACGAGCCCGAGCTAGCAGAGATGCCCTAAGCACCACTGCCTGAGAGGAAAAGGAAAGAGTGAGCAGGGATATAGAGCAAGATAAAAGATACAACGAATGGTTAGTGCCTCACCTGTGCCTCTGCTTGGCAGAAGGTTTCCACCAGCTCTGGGTCGGACATCTTCTCTACGACCTTGCGGTCAGCAGCAGGAGCTAATCCCATCATATACTACCTGGCCACCTCCCCAGGGTAGTTCATAACAGATCTATTAAAAAAAGCCTGATTTTTGTAAGGAGGCACTTGAGGAACCGCTGCAGGAATGACCTAAGGAACTGCCTCAGGAATGGCTTGAGAAGTGATTTGAGGGGTGCCTTGAGGGGCGGATAGAGGATCAACTCGGCTCCATTTCCGCCTTCGCAGTTGTTGCTCCTCCTCGGGACTCTCGGTGGATGGAGCCGCTGACTCATGCGTTGGCCCCCTCACCAGCCCTGGATTCTTCCTTACTGTCCCAGGAAGAATCGTCTCGGGCACGGGTGCCCTGGACTGCACCTGAGGCTGACTCTAGAGAGGCGCTTCAAGGATGACCTCTTCCGAGGTCGGGGAAGCTCTGGAGGGCTCTCCTAGGGGGGTTCTCTGGCTTCCTCCCGCGGCCTTCTTGGTCTTGGCCTTCAGACGCGCTTGCGATGTATTTACTGAAATAAAGAATGAAATAATAAGAAATAACGAAAGGAAAATAAATCCAGGTCATTCCAGGAATATACCAATGTCGGGCGGCAGAGGCCCGTTCCCTTGTTGGGAGTTGAAAAAATTCAAGAGCTTGGCTGTAAGAAGCTTGGATAGGTCAAAAGGGTTTCGGTTAAGGAGGGCGATTTTATCGCCTAGATGCGAGGGTCTTTCACCTCAAAATAAACGCACCTGTGGGTGTAAGAAGTTGATAGGGGCGGTGGAAAACCCCAATCTCCCGAGCTTTGGACAAAGAAGAACTTCTTTTTCCAGGCCTTACGGGATGTGGGAAGACCAGTCAAGAAATGGACGTCTGGCCGCCCTGAGAGATAGAAGAAGCCAGAAAAGCTCTTAGCCTGAAACAAGGAAAAGAAAAGCTGGGCTGTCAGAAAAATCCCAGAATATTGGGCTGCTAGGTGAAATCCGGCCATAACACGGAAGGCATTGGGCAAAAATTGTTGCACCGGGATATGGTACATTCGGTAAATGGACAGTATAAAGGGGTGGACAGGAAGACTCAGGCCACCGTGGAACTGGTCCACATAAAAGGTCAAATGATTAGGAGGGGGCGATGAAGCCATCTCATCTGGTGCTGGACTGGTAAACGTGAAATCGTCGGAGATGTTAAAAGAGGCGCAGAGGGTTTTGTTGATAATGATGGAAACTATATTATCTATGGGGAGGTTTGGGAGATCTGCCGGGGGTCTCTCTTGGAGGGCCACTGGCGGTCTTTCCGGAGTATTTGTTAGAAATGACTCAAAGGAGGAGGGTAAGCTTACTGAAGAGGTAGAATTCACCGGAGCCGCCGGCGAACCCTCCCCGATAGATTCAGATTGAGAAGAAGAGGTTGACATGATTAAGATTATTTGAGGGGATAAGGAAAGTACCTGGTTTATGGAATAGTCGGAGAAGCTGGATTCGAAATAGAGAAACTTACCGAAGTATTAGAAAAGAAAAGGGAGAACTTGAGAAGTTGTGAAAATAGAATTTGGAAAAGTGAAGGAGAAAAGGAATACGAACCGACACCACTAATGCCAATAATTAGGTCTGGTTGTCAGGCGGATTTCTTGGGATTCGCATCAGTATGAGAAGCATTAAAGCTAGTGGGACCGTCCAATCCGGGGATACCAATAAAGCCGCTATAGCTCTACCCTCACTAATTTGGGGGGAGGAGTTGATGGGCCAGGAATATGACAAGACCTGGTGCGGGTAGACCTGATTTGATAGGATTGATGGGTAAACAGGGCTGGACCAGGAGTAACATGTAATCTTGAACAGGTCTTCTTTCAAAGGCAAGTCCTGATCTCCTCCTCAGAAAAGATTATGCTGGATGGACTCCCGCAGAAAGTGCCCAAGAGTCGTCGGCAGATTCGCTCGAGGTAAATCAGGACTGTAAGCCTGATCCAAAGTAGCCAAAAGGAGGCATGGTCAGGCTGGTCCTGAAAGAAGAGCCGATCAGACTCTCTTAGGCCGAGATGACAGAAGCAGTCATGGTTTGAGAAACTTTCCTGGTCTGACAGGGATGACCTGGAGGATGACCTTTGGAGATAATGCTGAGGTAGAATTGACACCAGAGCTGTCGATAGAAAGGAGGATAGGATTGGGGCCATACCTGACCCTCTGATCTCTACCAAGGATACAAGTGGGACCACTTGTCGGAATCGGTTGCGTAACAACCCCTGATTCGCGGCATGTGCCCCTAAGATCCCGACTGGGGTCCCCACTAGAGGGAAAGCTATAAATATCTCAGCCCTAATGCTGAGAGAGGTATGTCGTTCTCTTGAGCATTCCTTCTTTGGTTTCTGGAAAAACACCTCAAACGCTTACTGACTTAAGCATCGGCGAGGTTTCCACTGGAAAACCACCGGTGGTCCATTCTAACTTGTGTTTGTGTGTGCAGATCAGGTGGGTGTCCAAGACTCCAGGCGTTGTCTTTTACGTCAAGCATATTTTGAGCTGAAACAATCTTGATTCCTTTAATTGAATCGAATTCCAATAATACCGAGCCATGAACCCGTTGATACTTTCAACACCACGAAAACTCTTCTAACAGACTCGCGCATATTCAAAATGAAATCACTGACATGAAAAAGGCAATTCTTGATAATACAACTGGGCAAAGGAAACTAGAAATAGTAATAGGTGAATTATCAACCAACCTAGCTAGGCTCTTAAAAGAGAAGGATAGACTTCCAAGCCAGGCAGAAAAAGCGTCGGCAGTTTATGCACTTCGCAGCGGAAAGAAGATCGACAACGGAATAGTTGACCAAGATGATGAAGTCAAAGTCGAGGTCAAACACCAACTCCTAGCACGGAAGATCTTTCTAAACTATTAGATCAGCTGCATAAATCCTCTAATAGATATGTTCCTGGATCCATTCAAGGGACGATTCCGAATGATGCCCTTGGTAAAGACGATGTTCTTAAACCATCACAGCCAAAGCAATTGACGACACCGATCAAGGATGCTATTTCTTTTCCAAACCGTTTGCGTCAAGCTAAAGAGAACAAAAGATTCATGGAACTGTATAACCTATTAAAAAATGTCAATAATAACTCGCCACTTCTGGATGTAATCAAAACATTCACAGCCTATGTAAAAGTTTTCAAGTAACTTGCTTCAAGGGAGAGACGCTTGGCGATAAATCAATATGTAACATTGCCAAAGGAAGTAAAAGCAGTTTTCAAGAAGCCATTACCACCTAAGGAACACAATCTTGGAAGTTCTGCATTACTATTTCCATGGCTAATGGACAAACATCAAAAGGAATGTTGGATCTTGTTCACTTTATCGAGAATTTGAACTTGGACCACTGAAGCCGACGACCATGAGAATACAGTTGGACGATCACTCAATTCGGCTACCTTTGGGGATGGTTGAAGATGTTTTAGTGCAGGTTGGAGATCTAGTAATTCCAGTCGATCTTATGATTTTGGACGTTGGCGAAGTGCCGATTATGAGCACGGAGCATACAACTTTATTGGGGGGCCCGTTTATGTCTACCTCCCATACTTTGATTGATGTTCACAAAGGAAGGATGACAATGACCATTTTGGGCGAATCAGTGACGTTTTCTCTGAAAGATACTCAAAACACTCCTATCTCTGCCATGCAAGATGATTGTTTTTTCTTTGATCCCATTGCATCATGCATCCACGAGCTAAAAGGAATCGCGGTTTTGGACGAATTAGGCAACAGGGACGACACCAAATTTTCGAGAAAGGTGGGGGATACACTAGAATTTGACTTAAGTGAGGAGTTTGATGAGTTTGACGACGAGAAGCATTTGAGTGGGGAGGAATTGATCGAATTACTAGGAATCGACATAAGTGATATTATTGAATAATCTAAAGATTTTGATGATGAATTATATGAAATGAAAAGCGCACCTAAGATCCAGCCAAGGGTAGAGTTGAAGCCACTAAACCAGTTGAAGTACGTTTTCCTAGACCCCAAAAAAAATTTTGACCGAGCAAAGAATAAGGGCGAGTCAAACAACAACGATTAGACGAAGAAGAAGTCGAAAGAAAGTTTTGGCAACAAGTTTGATGATAGGAAGTTTGAGGTTAGTCAATTAGTGCTGTGTAATCCCGAACGTAAGTTAGATCCAACCAAACTCAATTCAGCGTGGAGTGAACCATTTATTATTAAAGAAATGGATGAGTATGGCGTAGCCACATTGTACGATGAGGTCGAAAAATCATCTTTTCAAGTTCAAAAATGTTGCTGGTAGTTATTATCCCGAGAACTGGAATAGAAACCAAGCCGGGTTGCGCGAGGGAGTTGGTGAATTTCACTGGACCGTCAAGAGCCTGTCAGGCATTAGGTGCCGAACTCCTGAGGGTCTACCGAGCTATCAATGCCGAACATCCGCGTTGATGGCGTTGAACTGCAGGTGGCATTCGGGTGGACTATCGAGCATCACCGCCGAGCTTCCCACACTGAGATGCCGAGATGAACACGTCAGGCCTTTGGTGGTATTTGTGCGGTGCCACCGAGCTCTCCACACCGAGCTGCCGAGCTGAGGGCATCAGGTCTTTGACAGCACTCGCGCGGGCTACCAGGCACCACTGCTGAGTGTCACTGTCAAGCTCCCCGCACTGAGTTGCCGAGCTGAAGGCGTCAGGCCTTTGGCAGCAATCACGTGGGCTACCGGGCCCTGTTGCCGAGCTCTCCGAGCTAAGCTGCCGAGCTGAAGGCGTCAAGCCTTTTGTAGCATTTGCACTGCTGCCGAGCTCTCCGATCCGAGCTGTCGAGCTGAAGACGTCAGGTCTTTGGAAGCATTCGCGAGAGCTCCCCAAGCCGAGCTGCCGAGCTGAAGGCGTCAGACCTTCATAAGCATTCGCGCGGGCTATCAAGCACTATTTCCGAGCTCTCCACACCGAGCTGCTGAGCCCGCCACCAAACTAGGAATGCCGATCAGAGTATGTTTGCTCAGCGCCCGCACGGCATGACCAAGATGCTTCCGGAAAGTTGTTGAGCTGAGAATGCCGAGCTGGGAAATCAGGTTGATATCTCCAGATCCTTAAGGTGAGTAAAATAACTGAGATCGGATCTGAGTCGGTGGGAAATCCCTAAGGTCAGCATTAAGTTGGCGGAAAATATTTGAGGTCGACCTTAAGTCTGTGAACACGTGAGCAGAATCTGCGTAAAACCAAATGGAAAGTGACAGGTGTCCAATTAAGGTTTCAATGGAAAAATATAAATAGCCTCTCCAAGAGAATGAGAAGGATCCCCAAATTTTTAGAGAGAGAAATACATAGAGAGTTAGAGAGAGAAAAGCTTATAACAAGAGTTCTACCCTGTAAAAGGATCCGACTTAGGCTGATCCGAATTGATTTTTAGGAATAAAAGTTAAGCACTTTTTCCTACTCATTTTTTGCTATCTGATTGCTGATTTTTTTGCTATTTTTAGTTTTGTATTGGTTGTGTTACTCTTAACATAACAAAATGGCACTAGAGGAAGGTTTCTTGTGATCTGCAGTCCCACTTGCTCAGTCTACCCTTCAGATTTCATTTTCTATATTCTGTCCGATTTTCATTTTTTCGTGAGGAGCTGAGTCTCAGCACTTCACTGTATTTGAGTTTGGTTAATACACTGTTCAACCTATTCGTCAACATGAGTCCTTCATAAAGTTCAAGGAGAGATCCTGGAAATGAGCACCAGGAAAGGACTATGCAATCGGGCCAAATGAGCTCGACCCAGAATAAGTACGGTCGTTCATGCAACACCCTGCCTTTGATTAGGAATTTGAAGAGATTATGAATAAGGCAGAAAAGTCAATATTGACACCATAAACTCTGGTCGGCAATCCCAAGAACGCTAATCTTCAGGAAGGACAATCAGAATCAGACCCGGCTCGGGAGGCAGTAAGAAAAAATGGGAAAAGAAGGTTTGAGGAGGAAACCAAGATGAATGTTAAGAGCAGGCTCAAGAAACCTCCTATCGCATACCGCCTCACATTATCTTCCCCCCAGAACATCTTTGCTCGGCTCGGTAAACCAGCTAAAAGAGCATAGGAGGATCCCCCCGCGAGATCAGCCAACAGCAAGAGTGTTGCCATGAGCATCCCCCCGCGGAAGCAAAATGATGAATCTGCCGTGCTGAAATACTTGAAGTAGTGGATTGTTGAGCTGGAGGCTAGGCAAATCGCACCCCTAGTCCAGAACACTCACCCGAATCCCCAGCCAGTAGCGTTCAGCTCGGTATGTGACGATGAATTACCCTTGTCCGTCCAAGTCCTTTTAGATCCTCTAAAAGGCAAGCTGAAGATCCCCCCCAATTGCTCTGTACAAGGGGAGCAGCGACCCTGACTCACACTTTAGTCATTACCAGAACTATATGGACATGCTGGGCGCATCCGACACATATACAGGTGCCAAATGTTCTCCATGATGTTGGATGAAGTTCCACTGAGATGATACCGATTACTACCAAGACATTCAATCTGCTCATGGTCTCAGCTGAGATCTTCATTCCGAGGACACTTCATGGTCTCCAAGGCCTCAGTCGCACCAAAGAGAGCTATTGCCACCATCGTCAAGCAGCCAAATGAATCACTGAAGAGCTATATAGCTCGATTCACGAAATAAATTTTAGAGTCTCAGCTCTGCGGTGATGAAGCTCTACTAATTTTAGCTCATAATGGATTATCTGACAATTCATTCTTCAAATGGATCAATAACCAGCAAGACCCGTAAACCTTACATGAATTCCTTGCCCTGGCTGCATCACAAATCGCAGTCGAGCAGAACATGTCGACTCCAATAATATCCTTTCCCCAGCGCCACAAACCATCCCGTCAAGTTGATAAAAATGCGAACTCTCAAGTAGCTGCATCCAAGAAACTCTTGCAGGACAAACACACCGATCTCCTAGCAGAGTATAATGAGGTCTACTCTTTGGCAGCTGCTACAATCTTTCAGCGAATTAAGGATCTGGACATCCTCCCCCCGGCTCGGCTATTTAAAAAAGACCCTTCTCTGCTTGATAAAAAGAGGTTTTGCAGATATCATGGATCGATTGGGCATAATACTGAGGAGTGCCATGACTTGGTCCGCGCTTGATCAAGGTCTGTGATGACCGAAATTTGCTGCCCTTCTCTAAGAACCACAAAGCTTGGCAAGAAAGAAGAGGCAATAATTAGCCACATCCACCCCCCAGTAGCCGGAGCTGGAGCACCAAGAGAGATACTGACTTTCGCTAACACTAGCCGAGCAGAGGAGGAGATGTCAAATAGAAAACGGAAGACCTTGAATAGGGAGGCAAGGAACTCGATTCAAAAGACGAAAGTCATGAGTTCTGATATCTTTCATTTTGTCGACCAGACTGAGGACGAGGATAAGTTAGTGTCATCCTTTACTTTCTACAAATTAGACACAGCCCCTCTGGATCACCCCCACTATGATGCTCTCGTCATAACCGTGCCGATTATGGGGATCCGAATACACTGAGTCCTTGTAGATCCCTGTGCTTACGCAAGCATAATCAATATTCCGGCCTTTCGAAGAATGAGAGTACCAAAAGAATACATCGAGCCATGTGAAGATAGGATTAGAGGGATCAGTGGCGGCTATGTGCAGGATCTCTTCCAAGTAAAGCTATCTGCGGAGTTTGGCACAGGAGAAGAAAAAATAACAATATTCACGACCTTCAAAGTAATCGATGTCCCAAGTGACTACAATGCTCTCATAGGCAGACCAGTCCTTTACGACCTCAAGGGTGCAATGCCAGTCTACCACTACTCGATCAAGTTCCCAGGCATCTTAGGCGAATGCGAACACCGAGGTGATCAAGGAGCTGCTCGAGAATGCAATTGGTCGATCGGGCCAAGACAGATAAACATGGTCGAGCAGATGAAAAAGAGCGAAGAACCGATCGAGGAAGAAAGTGAAGAGAAGGCAAAGGATCTTAATGCCGATGAGCCCAAAAACATGATTTCCGAAGAAAGAACACACACGCTGACAGAAGAACTGAAGGATACTAATGGCGAAAAGGGATACACGGACGTGCTGAGCTCAGAAAAAGTGGCCGAGCTATCAAATATGTCGAGGTCGGCCAAACCGAACAGAATAGAGAGGAGTTAGGAAAAGAGTTTTCGGGCAGCAGCGCCGAACTGAAGTAGCCGAGTTGACCGAACAGGGAGATGCCGACTTGAGCAAGGATCGATGTCGGCGCCCAGGAAAAGAACTAATGTGGGAGCCAGAAACTGTCTGCCAAGCAGAAAATGCTGATCTAAAAGTCGGGGAGGATGAGCTGGATCCTCGCAAGCTGAATCTAAAGAGAAAGGCTGCTCATGCGGAGCTGGTCAAAGATCTGGATTGGATATCGGTTGATGAGCTCGACACGAGTAAACAAATCCAAATCGGCCATGACCTCAAGGAACCCATCAGGTCCGAGGTAATAAGTTTCCTAAAAGCGAACCAGGACGTCTTTGCCTGGACACACGCTGATATGCAGGGGATCGACCATAGAACAAGCTTTCCACCGACTCAACATTGACAAGAATGTCAGGTCGGTTATACAGAAAATGAGGAAGCTCAGCCCGGACCGATACGAGGCACTGGATTTAGAGGTCGTGAAGCTTTTGGATAACAAGTTCATCCGCGAGGTCAAGTACCCAGTCTGGGTATCTAACTCCGTGCTCGTCAAGAAGCAGACCGTCCAATGGAGATTGTGCATTAACTTCTCTTATCTGAATAAGGCATGCCCGAAGGATAGCTATCCACTCCCACACATCGACTACATGGTAGATGCAACTGCTGGACACGAACTGATGAGCTTTATGGATGCCTACTCCGGGTACAACAAGATCCCAATGTACTCAGGCGATCAGGAGCACACCTCGTTCAACGTAGCAAGAGGTATTTACTGCACCAAGATGTCATTCAGTTTGAAGAATGCTGGGGCTACCTATCAGATCCTCGTGAATAAAATGTTTGCTAGTATGATAGAAAAAACTATTGAAGTCTATGTAGATGATATGATCGTCAAGTCTTTGTACTCAACTGATCACATTGAGGATCTCAATAAAATGTTTTCAGTTTTGCATGTTTACCGAATGATGTTAAACCCAAAAAAATGCTCCTTTTGAGTTGGTTCTAGAAAAATTTTAGGTTATATGGTAAGCAAGAGAGGAATTGAAACCAACCCGGATAAAATCTGGGCTATAACCGAACTACAACCTCCCCGAAGCATTAGGCAAGTGCAGAGCTTAACCGACAAAATGGCCTATCTAAATCGCTTCATATCTAGATCGATGGATAAGTGCAAACCCTTCTTTGAAGTGATCAAGTAGAATAGAACCTTCAAATGGACTGAAGAATGCCAGAAAGCCTTTGAAGAGCTGAAGAAATGCATGGCAAGTGTACCAACCCTGTCAAAAGCCAATAAAGGAAGAGCCGCTATACCTCTACTTAGCTATCTCAACGGCGGGAGTCATCTCGGCACTCGTTCGATCTGACAAGCACGGACAATATCTAGTATGATACACGAGCAATGCCATGCACGATGCCGAGATGAGGTACTCGGCCATGGAAAAGCTAGCATACGCCCTCGTCACCTCCTCCCGAAAATTACGTCAATACTTCTTGGAACACAAAATAATTGTTCTGACGAGCTTCCCTTTAAGGCATATGATGCACCGCCCTTCCAAGTCAGGAAGAATGATCAAGTGAGCCATCGAGCTCGGGCAGTTCGATATAACTTACGAACCAAGAACGACAATCAAAGGACAAGCTCTGTCCGACTTTATAGCCGAGCTGGGGCTGTAATCGTGTTAGTAAGTCCCCGCAAAGGCTGAAAAGTGGAGCATGTACGTTGATGGATCGTCGACAACGGGCCGAGCTGGGGCTGGAATCGTGTTGGTAAGTCCTGAAAAGAAGCCATTCTACTTGGCCGTACGCTTTCAATTCCCTTTGACTAATAACGAAGTTGAGTATGAAGCCCTCCTAGCTGGTCTCGAAACAATTGCCTCAATGTGGATCAAGAATTTAAAAATACAGAGCGACTCCCAACTAGTTGTGAATAAGATTAACGGGGAGTACGAGACCAAGGAGCCCAGAATGGCATTATACCTAGAACTCACTAAATCACGCCTAGCTGAATTTGAAGTCGAGGTCATCAATGTCTCATGAAATGATAATGTTCCAGCAGACTCCTTGGCCAAGTTAGCGTCAAGCTTGGGTGTTCAGGAGCTAGATACGGTGACAGTCAGCCACCACTCAACAACGGCACTTGATGCCGCTTCTGCCTATTCGGCTAGCCAAGCCGACCAGAACGAGGAAGTTTAGAACAAAAATTGGAGCTGGATGAAACCTTTCATACTTTACTTATATGAAGGAGTGCTCCCAGAAGACCGAGCTGAAGCACGATCGATATGAACAAAGTCAGCTCGGTTCACCATTGTGGATGGGCTATTGTATAAGAGGGGGTAGTCCATTCCTCTACTTCATTGCTTGAACGAATAAGATGCTGTATACGCATTGAGAGAGGTACACGGGGGCATATATGGAAACCACGCTACAGGACAATCGTTGGCTCACATGCTCATTCGACAAGGGTACTATTGGCCGACCTTGAAAAAGGATGCGATAGAGAAGGTCAGAAAAAGGGGAAAAATGCCAAGTGTTTGCACCCCAGTTCAATTCCCCCGTAGAAACCCTTAATTCCATATATTCGCCTTGCCCATTCGCTAAATGGAGAATTGACCTTATTGGTCCACTATCGAAAGGGAAAAGGAGGAGTAAAATACGCGGTTATTGCGGTGGACTACTTTACCAAATGGGCGGAAGCCGAACCACTGGCATCCATAACCGACCAGAAGATCATCAATTTTGTCTGGAAATCAATCATATGTAGATTCAGAGTGCCACTCTTAATAGTATCTGACAATGGCAAGCAGTTCGACAGCAAGAGGTTCAAGGCATTTTGCGGGGAGCTGAATATCAGAAACAATTTCTCTACACCATACCAACCTCAATCGAATGGACAAGTTAAAGCGGTCAACAAAACCCTCAAGTACACATTGAAAAAGAAATTGGAAGATTTGAAAGGCAGTTAGCCAGAAGAGTTGCCCGGCATTTTATGGTCATACAGAACAACACACCGCTCATCTGTCGATGAAACCCCATTTTCACTCGCCTTTGGATCAGAAGGGGTCATACCAGTCGAGAACGACACACCATCCTACCGAGTAACTCACTTTGAAGAAGAAAAAAAATGACATGGCATGCTGAATCGCACTCGATTTCCTCGAAGAAAACAGAACGGATGTCGAACTGAAAAATGCGATCTACAAGCAAAGGAGTGAACTCTACTACAACTCAAATGTGAAGGCGAAAGCTTTCAAAGTTAGTGAACTGGTCCTTAAACACGTCTTTGGGCCGAAGCAAAATCCCTTCAAGCCTAAGTGGGAAGGACCATTCAAAGTGTCAGAGGTTCTCCAGCATGGGGCTTACCACCTAGAATACTTAGACGGAAAGAAATTTGCACACCCTTGGAATGTTGTATACCTTAAGAAATATTATCAATAAAGTTTCATTTCTCGTTATTCATTGAGAACACAGATCAACAAAAGCAAGGGGCTTCCAAGCCCAAAACCAAACAAGAGTGATAGACCAACCTCACAGGTCGATCTCACTCATGAAAACCTCGCCGTAACAACTCTACTCGCTAAGAGAAAAATAAAAAATCCGAGCTCAACGTGCCGAGCTTGAAAGAGTCGAACTCAAATCGACTCGATACGTAAAAAAGAGCAAGATTTAAAAATTTCGAGCTCAACGTGCCGAGCTCAAAAGAGTCAAACTCAAATTGACTTGACACGTCAAAAAAGCAAGTTTTCAAAAAATCCGAGCTCAACGTGCCGAGCTCAAAAGAGTCAAACTCAAATTGACTCGACATGTTAAAAAGAGCAAGATTTCAAAAAATTCAAGCTCAATGTGCCGAGCTCAAAAGAGTCGAACTCAAATTGACTCGACACGTCAAAAAGAGCAAGTTTTCGAAAAATTCGAGCTCAACGTGCCGAGATCAAAAGAGTCCAACTCTAATTGACTCGACACGTGAAAAAGAGCAAGTTTTCAAAAAATCCGAGCTCAACGTGTCACGCTCAAAAGAGTCAAACTCAAATTGACTCGATACGTCAAAAAGAACAAGACCTCAATAAATCCGAGCTCAAAAGAGTCGAACTCAAACTGACTCGACAGGTCAAAAAGAGCAAGTTTTCAAAAATATTCAAGCTCAGCGAAAACAAGTTTTCCAGCCCGGATCATCATTAAAAAAAAAGGCAATATGCATGCTTATATAGATCATCAAACCACAATAGGAAATCAAACAACAAAAAACAAAGTCAAGTGTAGGGAAGATAAAAAGGAAAAGCCGTCCAGAACAAGCCGATCCGAATTCAAAATTAAAAATTGTTCAAAACATCACATTTGGCCGACCAAAAGAGACCTTCCATAAAAATGCAGAAAACAAAAAGTCAGAAGAAGTGCAAATCAGTCCCTGCCATCTTCATCATCATCATCATTTACCTGCTTGTCGCCATCAGCATCCATGTCGGCCTTACCACCTCCTAGACCATACTCCACCATCTTTTCAGCAATGTGCTTCTCAATATCAGAAATAGAAGCCCCATTTCTTAGCATCTGGAGGGCCTTCTCCATGGTGGGAAGGTACGAGGCGCTCATCATGGGACCGAGATTCTCAGTTTGGTACTCCTCGGCGCCGACAGTCTTCCCCCTCATGAACGTTGTCTCCTCCTTACGAGCACGGTCAGCCACCAGCTCAGCATGCCTCTGGACCAGCTCAGCGTGATGGGTCTTCAGGTCATCCAAATTGGACAGAGTCTGCTGGGTTGCGCTCATAGCTGCCTTGACGGACTGCTCCGCCTTCTTAGCCCTCGCCATCCAGGAGTCGCGGTCGAGGATGAGGTTCGTGCACTGATCGTGTGTCCCCTGAAAAGCAGCGATGTCCCGCTAGAGCCGGGCATGGTCCTTTCAGAGTTCAGAGAATTTTCGCCGAGCTAACTTCATCGAGGCAAAGGCCCGACAAAGGTTCGCCTCCGAGAACCCCAGTTGGCTGTCCCCATCGAAACCGGAGACCCAGTTGTCCAAGCTCGGACCCCAGTTGCGAGCAATGCTGTCCAAGAACTCAGAAAAGGGATACCCTCCAACTGACCCACCGGTTGCGTTGGGGGCATAACACCTCAAATAGTCATACTCGGGATGGACACGCTAAGGATGGGGACCGCCGAACAAAATCTCCTTATGCTCAACAGTGATGGGCTCCTGGTGAGAGCTCCCTTCACTGACTTGAGGAGCTGATGAAGTGTAGAATCGCTGAATGCGCATCTGTCAGTTTTTCAGCCATAACTTCTTCTAAAAATATTGGATTCATGTATGGTTTGTGGCATTACAAATATGACTTAATTATCTTTCCATCAATATGCGATGAATTCTCAGTTTCCAAGTATTCAGAACGTTATGAACATTACAAGTGACGAACAGAAGTCAAAGGGACACTTGGGAGTTTGAAAGATGCTTTTATTATTTTTTCCTTTCATTCATTGAATCTTAGGTTGTTTTAAACCTATAAATACCTGATATTTCGTGGTTGATGGGTAGATTGAAGTTTAGAATAATTGTTTATCAAGATTGAGAGTTTGTTCTCATTATCTTATTGTTCCAACTTGGAAGTCGAATAAAGCACTCTTTTGTTTCATAACTCATTTATTTTCCAATATAAATCCTCATCATTTGGTATCAGATCCAGCGTATGCTCTTGACATTACTTTCATTCTCCAATGGACGCAAGAAGAGGAATAGGCAGACGCGGTAGAGGAAACATGGAAAACCTTGAAGATGAACGAGATGCTGAAATTCACGCACTTCGGAGACAAGTTCAGGAGCTAACCATAAGGCTAGAGCGTCAGGAGGCCAGAAGCGAACATGGTTCAGTCCATGGCCCTTCCAATGAAGGCTCGGAGTATGAGAATACTTTTTCCAACAAAGAAGTTAATGATTTCTTTGAAAAGTTCTCTCGAACCACAAATTTTGTAAAAGTGAATGTACCGGAGTTTCATGGTCACCTTCGACCTGAAGAGTTTCTTGATTGGCTTAGTACTGTGGAGAAATTCTTTGAGTATAATAATATCTCAGAGAATCAAAAAGTCAAATTAGTTGCGATTCGTCTACGAGGATATGCTTTGGTGGGACAAAATACAAGACTTGAGGTTACAAAATGGAAAACCCAAGATATCTTCCTGGGATAAGATGAAGGCAAGATTACGTGAGAATTTCCTTCCTGTAGACTTTGCTCAAAATATTTTTGTACAATTTAATAATTTACAACAAGACACCAAAAGTGTTACCGACTATACGGAGGAATTTTACAAATTGATGGCAACAAACAATAGTCAAGAGACGAAAGATCAACTTGTTGCGAGATATGTCAATGGTCTTAAAACAAATATTCGTGATGAAGTGGAAATACAACAACTTTGGAGGATTAATGATTCTTATCAACTGGCTTTGAAAGTTGAATAAAAATTACATTGGCGTGGAGAAAAAAAATATGGTGATACCCAAAATTACTATACTCCAAAAGGTGTTTTGAGTGAAAAAAACATCCCAAAGAAAATAGTTAGTAAACAAGATGTTGATTCGGGCTACAAAAGCAAATCTAGGCCTTGTTTCAAATGTGGTCAAACAGGTCACTTCATGAAAGAATGTCCAAATCGACTAAATGATACTCGTGCAGGAGTCGTTGTTGATGAAGTTGAAGAACCACAATTTGAAGAGGGCAATCAAGTATATGATGATGATAATGATGATGATGATGATGAGTCCGAATGTATAGAGATCAAGCCTGAAGACAGAGAGTGTTTTGTGATTCAAAGGGTCATTGCAGCCCCTAAACAAATCAATAATCATTCTTGGCTACGACACAATATCTTTCGAACGAAGTGTAGATCGCATAAGAAAATATGATCGTTGATTATTGATGGAGGAAGCTTTGAGAATTTTGTTTCTCAAGAAATGGTGGACATACTAAAGCTTAAGACGATGGCCCATACTCGTCCATATTCGGTCTCGTAGATCAAGAAGGATAATGAGGTGCGAATAGATAAAAAATGCCTTGTTTCTTTTCGATGGGTAAAAATTATCATGATGAAATTTTGTGTGATGTAACACCAATGGAAGTTGGCTATATACTTTTGGGTCATCCGTGGCAATATGACAAGAGTGTCATACATGATGGGAGAAAAAATACCTACACATTCATGATGGGAAAAACTGATATCGTTCTTTTGCCATGTAAATATATCTCTCAAGTCACATCATCTTCAAGAGAAGAGGTACATTCCTTACTTACCTTGCCGGAGTTTGAAAAAGAAGCTCAACATGAAAGTATGATCTACGTCTTGGTGGCTAAAGAATGTGAAGAGTCTTTCGAAATACCAAATGATTTCAAGGATCTTTTAGAAGAATTCAAGGAAACTCTCGATGAATTGCCTCATGGACTTCCACCTCTCCGAGAGATCAAACACCAGATTGATTTGGTGACTGGAGCCGTTCTTCCGAACAAATCCCATTACCGAATGAGTCCAAGTGAGCATGAGGAACTCAACAATCATGTAGCGGAATTACTTAGAAAAGGGTTCATCAAGGAGAGTTTGAGCCCATGTGCTGTTCCTGCACTGTTGACCCCAAAGAAGGATGGTTAAGGAGGATGTGTGTAGATAGTCGAGCATGATTAGAGTAGATTTGTCCTTATTTTTATTAGCTTTTTAGTTCGTTTTTATATTTGTTTTTGGTATAAGTTGGACGATTTAAGCTTAATCTCGTATTTTTATAATTCCAGCTTATTTTACCTCATTTTGATCGTAATTGATGCAAGTAGGTGATATTTTGTTTTTTTTCACCTTACAGCTAAGTAACCGGAAGAGTTTAATGCGTAATAGACAAGGTTCGATGTTCAAGAAGTGAAGAACAAGCTTTCTAGTGAAACGAGTAGCAAAAGATCGAGAATTGGAGACAGACGTGCAGTCGCGTCGACTGACGCGACCGTCGACTGACGCGACCGTCGACGAACCGTCGATGCGAGCCATGTCAGCGAGTCATGACCGCGTCAGTCGACGCAACGTCAATGCTACTTGCTGAAGCGTCGATGTCGACGCACCACTGTCGACGCAACTTGCTGAAGCGTCGATGTCGACGCACCCCGTCGACGCACCTGCCCAGCCGACGCGCACACCTGCCGACCAAGTCTGCCGAGTCCCGCCGAGTGCCAGCACGCGTCAGTCGACGCTACGTCGACGCACCGTCGACGCGACGGCCCAGAATTCAGAATTTAGGGTTTCTTATGCGGCAATTCATGCAAAATCTATATAAAACCCTTCATTATTTCGGATTTTAAGGAGAACACACGACCTCTTAGGGTATTTTAGCTTATAATAACAATAATCCCACATCTCATAACGAGATTTGAAGACGGAGATCAAGGATCGAAGAACAACGCGTCCAAAACGTCGAATTCGAGTTCGGGATTCAATCTTCGCCCAAGATTAACGTCCAAACTCCGGAATAGCTGGAGCTTTTTACTGATTTTAGTAGTTTGAATAAGTAATCTAAACTCTTAGTTAATTTAGTAGTTAATTTCTTTTTTAATTGTTAGTTTAATTCTTAGTTAATTGCTTAGTTAATGCTAGAACTAGTTTACTTAGTTAAATCGTTTTATTTTTGGATATTGGTTAATTTAGTTAATTCATGCGATTTGATTTATGCTTAGTTATTCGTTAATCTTAGATTATTACTATTCATTGCTTAGCGATAATTTCTCACGTTCATGCTCTCAGATTCGTTAATTAGTTTTAATCTTTGGTTGCGTATTATTGATAGATCATTTATCACTCGTAGTTGATAATTTAATTAGAATAATTAGTTTAAATAGATTTAGTTTAATTATTGCTTTAGTTATAATGATCAATTCAAAATCTTTTAAAAACCCCAAATGTATATGTATTTTATTTTAGTTCGTAAATTGAGAAAAACATCCGAAAGACCGAACAGTTGTTTCCTCGAGAGATACGACTCGAGTCAAACTCATCACCCTACAGTTACCTCGTACACTTGCGAGCAAACTGACGTGTTTTTAAATTAATTATTAAAAATGGGGTGCACAAAAGTTTGAGTCAAAAATTTGGCGCCGTTGCCGGGGAAGCAACGAGTAGAAATATAGGATGTTTTTCGTTTTAAGTCTTTAGTTTCTTTTTATTTTTATTTATTTATTTTATTTTCGCACTTGGTCTTTGCCATTTGGTACGTTGATGTATTGTTGAGTTTATGCAAGGAAGGTGATCACTTCAACGCGACCTTGTACCATTCATTGACAACATCCACCGTTCAAATCCACCAAGACCAAGACCCGATTTTTCCGAGGACGATTCCTCAACAGCAACTGATTTCGCTTGTGATCAAGTTTCCGACATTATGTTAGAAGCAAATCCGATTCAAAACGGAGATTCACCACCACGATCACCACCACGCCCCATTATTGCGAGAGAAGATGCGGGGAGAAATGAAGGAGTCGACCAGCAGCAAAACGTGATCGGTCACCAACCCAACATGGCGAATGTGAGGCGCAACGAAGAGATGAACAACAATGCTATTCGCCAACACAACATCGAGAATGTGGCAATTAGGAACAAAGATTTTCTACAGCATAACGCGTATGCTAACAATCAAGGGCACGTGAATGATTGGTTGGAGAATAAAGATCATGGTTACGAGCAAAATAACTTCGGAAGGAGATACGAGCGCGAGCACCATTAGCGCATGACGACCACTATGAGAGAGCTAATGACTGAGTTAGGGAACCAAGGGGAGATCGAGCGCCTCGACAACGAGATTTGGCACGCCCGAAGGTTGTGCTTTATGGGTCTTCTATTGTTCTTGGCCCGACTGCAAGGGAAGTAGAGATTAAACCGCATCAAATTAATTTACTTCCGACTTTTCACGGAAATGCCCACGAAGACCCTTTAGCATTTTTGAACTACTTTTTCGATGAAGTGGGCAGATTTGTAGGCCATGGTCTAAATCGGGAGGAGATGCAAATGATTTGTTTCCCTTATAGCATGAAAGACAAGGCGAAGACATGGTTACTGTCCTTAGAACCAAGGTCATTAACTGATTGGGAGATGATAAGCGAGAAGTTCCTAAATCAATACTATTCGGCACAAACAACGGGGCAAATTCGAAGGCAGATTGCTAACTTCGAACAAGTGGAGGGAGAATTATTTCACGAAACATGGGAGCGATACAAATCACTTTTACAAGCATGCCCCCATCATAGCTATTCCCCCGAGATAATTAATCAGTTTTTCTTTGATGGTTTGTCGCCCATGGGGAAGAGCCAAGTTGAGATAGCAGCAGGAGGAGATTTTGGTGATTTAACGGCCCGCGAGGTAAAACGAGTATTGGAGAAACTGAGTGAAAAATCTAGAGAAACCAACTCTCAGCCTCGTAAATTAAGAGTTAATGAGATTTCCATCCCTGATCCTGACTTAGATGATGGCAAATTAGTCAAAGCAAAGTGCGAAGAGATATTTGAGGAGAAATTGGCAGCTTGGAAGGCCGAGCGGGCAAGCAAGGCCTCTTCGAAAAAGACTAATGCGATGTGTCACCAATGCGGATCCCCCGAACATTTAGACGATATGTGCCCGTTCAACAACGAACAACAAGGGGACGTCAACGCCATCCAGCACTATTCGAATCAACAACATTCGGGGCAGAGACCACCACACATGTAAACACCTACTACAGTTCAGTTGACTGATCAATCTTTAGTCTGGCAACAAAACCAAGTTGCCAAAACTATTCGGAACCGAGACGGCCTTACACATGTTCAGGAGGAAATGAAGGGAGCTCGAGACGATATGAAATAATTGAGAACGATGATGGCTGAAATGGCCAAAAGCACTCTTGAAATTTCGTCAGGACTAAGAAGATTGGAGTTAATGGTAGGACAATTGGCAACTGACATGGCATCATTGAAGAAGGAGAAAAATACTCTTCCAAGCCAAACGGAACAAGCCTCGGCTATTCATGTGCTGAGAAGTGGGAAAGAAGTGGATAACTGCATCCAGCTAGGAAAGGAGGGAGAAAAGGAAGAGACCAAGACCCAACCTCCGGGAGCAGTGAAGAAAAATAAATCAACAGCAACTGAAGACCCCATCGATTCCTTGAATTCACCGCCCAAGAAGTTGACTATTTATGATCATGTTCCCTTCCCAATTCGCCTACATCCAGCCAAGGAGAATAAGAGATTCATGGAGCTATATAATTTATTGAAAGATGTCAATATTAACCTCCCCCTGATAGAAATGATGAAGACAATGCCAGCATTTGTGAAGTTTTTCAAGGAGCTCGCATCAAGGGAAAGGCGTTTGGCTACAAATCAGCCTGTGGCTTTGATAATAGACGTTGGTGATATAATTAAGAAACCATTGCCACCCAAAGAGAATGATCCCGGGAGTTTTTGCATAACTATTTCTCTCGGGAATGGACAAACGGCAAGAGGGATGCTCGATCTTGGCGCTAGCATAAATTTGATGCCCCATTCGATTTATAAGGAATTTGGCCTAGGACTGCTGAAGCCGACCACGATGAAATTACAATTGGCGGATCGAACGATAAGGCTACCCTTCGGGATTGTGGAGGATGTCTTAGTACAAGTAGACAAGTTAGTAGTGTCGGTTGATTTTGTCATTATGGATGTTGGTGACGTACAAAGCGAGAACCGAGAACACACCATTTTGTTAGGACGTCCGTTCATGTCTACAACGCGTACGGTGATCGATGTAAACGAGGGGAGGGTGACTATGTCCATCTTAGGCGAAACGGCGACGTTCTCACTTCAAGATTTTCACAAGAGTCCTACATCGTTTGTTAAGAACGATTGTTCTACTATTGATTTAGTAGATTCTTGCGCGAATGAGCTCTTGAGCATCGGCACGATTGAAGAGTTTGATAATGTAGAGGCATTTGATGATGGATTGCCCGTGCGGTTTGACGTGCCTGAAAACGAGCCAAATGTGGAGTTGAGACCACAACGAGATCGTTCGAAGTTTGAGCCACGAGAAGAGACGAAGCCACCGAATATTCATTCAAGATGTGTTTCCCTCGACCCCTACAAGAATCTTAAATGTACGAAGAAAAAGGGCGAGGCTAATAGCAAGGATTGGACAACGAAGAAGAAGAGTTCGAATGATGTTTTTAACGAGAAGTTCAAGGTTGGTAAACTAGTGCTATATAATTCCGATCGTAAGTTTGATCCAACCAAGTTTGAAGTCGCATGGAGTGGACCATTTTTAATAAAAGAGATGGATGAGTATGGAGTCGCCACTATTTACGATGAGAGTGCAAACACGGGATTCCAAGTCCACAAGCATCGACTTAAGCCTTATTTCAAGGATTATAAGAGGAATCGTGATCGTACCAAGAAGGAGTTCGTGGACCCACCCCGAGCTAGAAATTGATCGAATAATTGTGTCGAGCATATGACGTTAAATGTTGCGCTTCTTGGGAGGCAACCCAAGTGTTGGTCAGTTTTTGTTTTATTTTCTTTATTTTCTTTTATTTTCTTTTTGTCTTCTTATATTGTGTCAATTGCCGTGGTACGTTTATGTGTGTGTTGATGTGCAGAAAATATGATAAATCGCTTATTCTGGACAACGGTTATATAGCGGAAGCTCGCTACCGCAAGGCCTTACCTCTAGTTCCACTCGAGGCGTTAATGATGACGATTAACCACTGAACCTACCGCTTACTGCAGCAATCATGGATTACGATGATTTTGTCGATCGAGGTCGCAATCCGACCCAAGTTAGCCGCAGTCCGGCTACCTTTTGATGAGCTGCAACCCTAGCTATTTACGACGTTGGCCGCAATCCGGCCGTTTTAAATCCAAAAAGACATGCCACCGGGCACTTGCGCGTCGCAATTGATCACAATCATGTTTTATTTGTTTGTTTTTTGTTTAGAGGTTTGTTCGGGACAATCTAGTCACGCGATCTAAGATGAAGGATAATTGCACATGCGTTTTTAGAGAGACTCGGCCATCGAATTTTCAGGGATGTTTTCTTATCTCCCATACTCTTATTTTCTTTAATATTTATGACAATCAGGAGATTGCCAAGTCTTTAGGGAGGGGGATGGTTGAGTATGGTTAGTGCAATTTGATGTCTTTGTTTTGAAATGCATATTTTTGATGTGATTGATCGCTATTTCTACGCTTATTTGTGTTTGTATGGCTTGCCTGTCGAGGTTGACTATGTATGTTTATTTGTTTTCGTTTTTGAGCGTGCATAAGTGCATAATTTTTCAAAATTTATTATTATATATTGTAATGGTACTTGAACGCAATCAATTTCGCAAAACCTTAAAAGTAGCGTCAATTCAAAATTTTTCATGCAAAAAGCCAGCGAGTAGCCTGAGTGTTTATCATCATTGCATGTACGTGAATAAGTTTCAGTCTTGATATCTCTTTGAAATCGCTGTGTGTAGTCAACTTTGAACATGAAGTTAAGGCACATATAAAACCCTATTCCGACCATATCCATATATTTTTAGCCACTATAAATTTCGAATGAGCCAATCATAACCAAATATCCATGCCTATAGCCATGAGTGTTTTTGAGACGACCCCTACAACCCATTAAAAGCGTGGGGTAGGAGTTCGTATTTTTATTGGTTATTTGAGTCTTGGAAATTTTTATTAGGAATTTATTATTTTTGTAATTAAGGACCACCATCCGAAAAAAAAAAAAGGAAAAAAATTAATACCCCATAAAAAAAATAATAATAATAAAGGGGGAAATAAAAAAAAAAAAAAAGATAGGATGGTGGATATGTTGATTAATTGCCTACGCGCTTGTAAAGGCTTGAGTTTAATTGTTTATTTTATGAAGCCTTATGTTTAAAAGGCAAAAGAGTTGTGATTAAGTGGTTTGAGCTTTCAGTCGGTTTTATGGTTTGCGAGTTGGGAAATAGCCTATATTTTAAGGCTACGTTATGAGAGTTAAGTGAGGTTTTTATTTTTGAGCGAGGTGAAGCAATTTGCTTCTCGATTAGATTAGGTTGAGTGAGCGATTAGCCACACGACTTATATATTCCATACCCGTCCAAAGAGCCTTACATTACAACCCGTAAAGACCTTTTCTGATTCTTAGTTTTGATAGCACACTTAATTTGCGATTGAGAAGAGATTGATTTTCTGTGCTTATTTACTGTGCTTGTAATTGTATGATTTGAGTGTATACACGTCCCATGCAGAAAATACTTGAGTGCTTTTGAGCGTACTTATATATATTATCCTTCGTGAGGAAGCATGATTTTATTTTGAAGCGACAATGTAATAATGGTCAAGTGTTTGACGTTGCGTGACTTGTACCTATATTTTCAAAATTATCTATGTAGCAACGCACGACTCTTTGCTTGAACTGATTTTCATTCTAGTTATACTTTGAAATCATCGTTTGTTCGAGGACGAACAAACCAATAAAGCGTGGGGTAGTTGATTAGAGTAGATTTGTCCTTATTTTTATTAGCTTTTTAGTTCGTTTTTATATTTGTTTTTGGTATAAGTTGGACGATTTAAGCTTAATCTCGTATTTTTATAATTCCAGCTTATTTTACCGCATTTTGATCGTAATTGATGCAAGTAGGTGATATTTCGTTGTTTTTCACCTTACAGCTAAGTAACCGGAAGAGTTTAACGCGTAATAGACGAGGTTCGATGTTCAAGAAGTGAAGAACAAGCTTTCCGCTGAAACGAGTAGCAAAAGATCGAGAATTGGAGACAGACGTGCAGTCGCGTCGACTGACGCGACCGTCGACGCACCGTCGACGCGAGCCATGTCAGCGAGTCATGACCGCGTCAGTCGACGCAACGTCGACGCTACTTGCTGAAGCGTCGATGTCGACGCACCACTGTCGACGCACTGTTGACGCAACTTGCTGAACGTCGATGTCGACGCACCCCGTCGACGCACCTGCCCAGCCGACGCGCACACCTGCCGACCCAGTACGCGTCAGTAGACGCTACGTCGACGCACCGTCGACGCGACGGCCCAGAATTCGGATTTTAGGGTTTCTTATGCGCCAAGTCATGCAAAATCTATATAAACCCTCATTATTTTGGATTTTAAGGAGAACACACGACCTCTTAGGGTACTTTAGCTTATAATAACAATAATCCCACATCTCATAACGAGATTTGAAGACGGAGATCAAGGATCGAAGAACAACGCGTCCAAAACGTCGAATTCGAGTTCGGGATTCAATCTTCGCCCAAGATTAACGTCCAAACTCCGGAATAGCTGGAGCTTTTTACTGCTTTTAGTAGTTTGAATAAGTAKTKTAAACTCTTAGTTAATTTAGTAGTTAATTTCTWMTTTAATTGTTAGTTTAATTCTTAGTTAATTGCTTAGTTYATGCTAGAACTAGTTTACTTAGTTAAATCGTTTRATMTTTGGATATTYGTTAATTTAGTTAATTCATGCGATTTGATTTATGCTTAGTTATTCGTTAATCTTAGATTATTARMATTCATTGCTTAGCGATAATTTCTCACGTTCATGCTCTRAGATTCGTTAATTAGTTTTAATCTTTGGTTGCGTATTATTGATYGATCATTTATCYCTCGTAGTTGATAATTTAYTTAGAATAATTAGTTTAAATAGATTTAATTTAATTATTGCTTTAGTTATAATGATCAATTCAAAATCTTTTAAAAAKCCCAAATGTATATGTATTTTATTTTAGTTCGTAAATTGAGAAAAACATCCGAAAGACCGAACAGTTGTTTCCTCGAGAGATACGACTCGAGTCAAATCATTACCCTACAGTTACCTCGTACACTTGCGAGCAAACTGATGTGCTTTTAAATTAATTATTAAAAACGGGGTGCACAAAAGTTTGAGTCAGAGCACTCAACCGAATAACCATAAAATATAGATTTCCCATACCAAGGATTGATGATATGTTTGACATGCTAGCAGGTGCCCAAGTATTTTCAAATATTGATCTCCGCAGCGGCTACCATCAAATAAGAGTCAAACCAGGAGATGAATGGAAAACGGCGTTCGAAATTCGGGAGGGTTTATACTAATGGCTTGTCATGCCATTTGGTTTATCTAATGCTCCAAGCACTTTTAGGCGGGTAATGAATCAAACTCTTCATGAATTTATTAGGAAGTTTGTAGTTGCTTACTTTGATGACATCCTGGTTTATAGTCAAAATTCACGGGAACACATGGGGCACTTAAGATCGGTTTTCCTAACCTTGAGAAAAGAGAAGTTGTATGTGAACCTCAAAAAGTGCTCTTTCAAGACAAGTCACCTAGTTTTTCTCGGTTTTGTTCTTACGTCCTCTGTCATTATGGTGGATGAAGAAAAAATCAAAGTTGTCCAAGAATGTCCTACTCCTAAAAATTTGCATGAAGTTCGGAGTTTTCATGGGTTAGCTTCATTCTATCGTCGTTTCATCAGGAACTTTAGCACCATTGCAGCACCTCTATCAGATTTCATGATGAAAGGAGAATTTAATTGGACTTCTGAAGCCGAAGCAAGTTTTAATGTTGTGAAACAACGACTTTCTAGTGCGCCTGTTCTAGCACTTCCCGATTTTGACAAAGTTTTTGAGATTGATTGTGATGCTTCCTATGTCGGCATTGGGGGTGTTCTCAGTCAAGAAGGTCATCCTATTGCCTTCTTTATATAAATTGAACGACACAAGAAGGAGGTATTCTACTTATGATGTAGAATTTTACGCAATTGTTCAAGCACTTCGACATTAGCGTCCTTATCTTATCCAGAGAGAGTTCATCCTCAGTTCTGATCAAGAAGCTCTCAAGTATATTAACTCACAATCAAACTTGAATAGGAGGCATGCTGGTTGGGTATCGTTCTTACAAGAGTACACTTTTGTGTTACGACATAAGAGTGGCAAGTTGAACAAGGTGGCTGATGCACTTAGCAGACGTGTTGTGTTGTTACATTCCATGAATATTCAACTTGATGGATTTGGTCATATCAAGGGGATGTATGTGGAAGATACCGATTTCAAGGATGTTTATTGAAAATGCAAAGGAGGCCACGTGGAGAATTATTACTTGCTTGATGATTTTCTTTTCAAAGGAATGAGTTTGTGTGTTCCAAAGTGTTTTCTTAGAGAATACATCATCAAAGAGTTACATTGGTCTTGGTGGGCATTTTGGAAGGGATAAGACGTTGATGTTGATCAAGGAAAAATACTTTTGGCCCAATCTTTTTCGAGGTGTTGCACAATTTGTAAAGAGATGTAGTGTATGTCAAACTTGCAAAGGCCAAAAACAAAATACTGGCGCATATACCCCATTACCTATTCCCGACACACCTTGGGAAGCAGTAAGCATGGATTTTTTGGTTGCATTACCACGGACACAAAATGATTTGATTCGATCTTTGTTGTTGTTGATCAATTTTAAAAAATGGCACATTTTTTTACCATGTAAGAAAACCATGGATGCTTCTTGCATCGCTGATCTTTATTTTAAAGAAATTGTCAAGCTTCATGGTATTCCGAAGACCATAGTATCTGATCTTGATACAAAATTTTGGGAAATTTACTTCGTAGTCTTGCTTCCAAGAGGCCAAAACACTGGGATAATGTTCTGTCTAGAGCTGAATTTGCCTACAATTATGTGGTGAATCGTTCTACTGGGAAGATTCCATTTGAGGTTGTGTATGGACGAATTCCAAATCATTACCTAGATTTGTCCGATGTTCCAAGTCATAATAAAAAAGTGGAATATTTTACAACATGTATGGAAAAAATTCAAGAGGACGTGAAGAGAAAACTTGAACAAAGTTACAAATCTTATAAGGATGTTGTTGATAAGCATCAAAGAGTCCAGGTTTTTAAAGTGGGTGATCTTGTTTGGGTCTATTTAAAGAAAGAAAGATTTTCGTCAAGCACGTACAACAAGCTCAAGGAGAAGAAAATTGGTCCTCGTCGCGTATTGAAGAAAATTAACGATAATGCCTACAAGATTGAACTACCATCCCATGTACGAACTCATACAACTTTTAATGTTCGTGATTTGACCCCATTTCATGGTGACAATCACTTGAACTCTGAGTCGAGTTCTTTCCCGCCCAGAGAGGATGATGTAGTGTAGAATCGCTGAATGCGCAGCTGTCAGTTTTTCAGCCATAACTTCTTCTAAAAATATTGGATTCATGTATGGTTTGCGGAATTAGAAATCTGACTTAATTATCTTTCCATTAATATGTGGTGCATTCTCAGTTTCCAAGTATTAAGAATGTTATGAACATTACAAGTGACGAATAGAAGTCAAAGGGACACTTGAGAGTTTGAAAGTTGCTTTTATTATTGTTTCCTTTCATTCATTGAATCTTAGGTTGTTTTAAACCTATAAATACCTGCTATTTCGTGGTTGATGGGTAGATTGAAGTTTAGAATAATTGTTTATCAAGATTGAGAGTTTGTTCTCATTATCTTATTGTTCCAACTTGGAAGTCGAATAAAGCACTCTTTTGTTTCAAATTTCATTTATTTTCCAATATAAATCCTTATCAGGAGCCGAGAAGGACTCCGGAGGAGCTGATGAAGCAGTGGGGGCATTCTTCTTTTTCCACTTGCCCCCGCCGGTAGGTGGCTTCTTTGTAGCTTTCTTGCTCTGCTCAAGGAACTTGGCCGCCCGATCAAGCGCAGCGAGAGACATGGTCCGGTAAAAGAAGGGATAAAAAACTCAAACAAAAATCAGATGAATAAGAGTAATACGAACTGAAACCCCAAACCCAACAGTTGAGCTAAAACCGGACAGAGAAAACCGAACTGAGGAGCTCAACCACATGGCAAAAGTTAGTATTAATCAACACAGAGCATTCTATAGGCCCGCTGAGCTAGACGGACCAAACTGCCGAGGTCGACCGAATCTCAAAAGCGGGCACTGGCTGAAACCGGGAGGCAATCACCGAAATGGCCAAACAGTACATGCCAAACAGGACATTCCGAAGAGATAAAAATCGACCAGGGGTGACCCGTACCCAAAACAGACAAATCATGAAAGGACTAAGACACGTGTAAAAAATATATATATATATAAACAAATGAAATCTGCCACACCAGGAACAGACGGTCCGAGCTGAGCGTGAAGGGGAGAGTCCCTGAGTTCGGCTCTTCAAAGCTTGGCTTTCTTGAGCAGGTTCTTGTAATGCCTTGGCACCGGGTCAGAATCAAAAATGTCGTACAAACGAGTGAGAAATCCTATGTTGGGATCCTTAGGCCTACGATAAACTTAAAATAGAAGCAAACAATGAGGATTAGGTCGAAATAATAAGAGAGGCGTTAACGTCATACTAATCGAGTTTCTTAAAAGAATTGGGAGGAGAATAAATCGAGCCGTCGGGATTCCTCATTTGCCAGTCCCCCCGATATAAAACCAACACGGTTTCCAGTCATAAAGGGTATCGAGGAACCTGGTCATGAGATCTTTGAAGACGCCAGTCCGAACCGAATTGTAATAAAATCCGGAAATGCTCCCTCCCGCGGCCTTATAAAGATACAGCCACCGCAGCTCCTCGAGGTCAGAGCCGGCCAGTCGTTGAGACTAAAGAGCACAACAAACTCAAGATCCGAGCTATAGCTAGTGAGTGGAGCTGGAAAATAGGTAACCCTATGTCATTTAGAATTTCCATCAGAAGCCGGGGGAACGGAAGGAAACCCCGCAATATAGACTATCCGTGAACATAGTGGTACAGGAGGCCGGCGGACAATGAATCTGCTCGACGCCGTAAGGAAGGAACAAATGGACGTCCCCGGGGATGCCACATTCTTTTCGGTATGCGACCAAATTATCGTCCACAAGAATACTCTGCTCGACAGCAATGCCGAATAGGGTGTCGTCCCAATCTCGAGGTGGAGGCCTCTTCCAATGAGCAGTCGGGGTGAGTTCTCCAGGCTGATCAAACCAAGAGGCTAGGGTCACCTGCGGGCTCGATGTATGGGCCTTATACTTAGACTTTTTTACCCTAGGGGCTCGAGAATCCTCATTGCACTCTGTGTCTCGACAGTCTAGGTCATCCGAGGGGCCGAGTTACGGCGAGCCGACCCCAAAATCCTGCTCTACCGCTCCGGTCTGATCTGGGCTTAAACTCCACACCCAACCTGATCCCTCTTCCATTACACCCTCGTGACAATTTACTAAACCATAATGGGACACCGATCCGAACCCGCCTTGAGACCCGAGTTCGAACCCCTCCCCATACCAAACCCTGGGGCCTAAGGATTGCGCTTGGTCGAACCGAGGAAAATTGCCAAACTGGTCGTTCCCTGAAAACCCATCAAAGGAGAAAGGACGACCGTAACCAAATATGTCCTCGGTGCCAAAACTCCCGTATTGGTCGAACCAAGACCCGTTGTACGGGCTCGACTGGAATTTTGATTGATCGTCATCTAGACCAGCCCTCTCGAACCCCCGAGAGTTTTACGTAGAATAGCCCGGGCTACTCGACATGGGAAAGGCTCACAAAAAAAAAGAGAGAAGAAAGGAAAAGAAATTACCTTTGGGAACCAGGAAAACTCGAAAAGAGTTGGGCGAAGGCAGAAGAGTGGAGTAGGCCGAACTAAAATGTCACGAAAGAAGAACACGAGTAAACTTTTTTTTTTGAAGAATGTTTTTGAAGGAGAGAGTAAGATGCAAATGAATGAGTGTAAACAAGAAAAAAGAGAAGAGGCTGGTATAATGAAGGAGGAAGAAAGATCATGTGACACTAAATTCCAAAAACACAGAAAGACAAAACCTGCAAAAGCTTCCAAAAGAACCTGAAAAAGCTTCTGTCACGGAGAACAAGGTGGTCAAACTGTAGGTGGGACCGGGTTGAAGAGACGAGACATTTCTTTGACTGTCTTAGTCTGATGGACGACCTGGATTCAGTGAATCCAAACTGGCCTACACGCAGCCGACTCCGCGCTCAAGGGCTTGTTGATTGTTCTTATTGTCCCAAGAATCGGAACAAAAACCAAGCCGGGTCACGCGAGGGAGTTGGTGAATTTCACTATGCCGTCGAGAGCGTCGAGCTGCACCTGTCAGGCATTAGGTGCCAAACTCCCGAGGGTCTGCCGAGCTATAAATGCCGAGCAGCCGCGTAATTGGCGTCAAATTGTCAGTGGCATTCGTGCGGACTACCGAGCATCACTACCGAGCTCCCCGTGCTGAGCTGCCGAGCTGAAGGCGTCAAGCCTTCGACGATATTCGTGCGGACTGCCAAGCACTGCTACCTAGCTCTCCACTTTGAGCTGCCAAGCTGAGGGCATCAGGTCTTTGGCGGCACTCGCGCGGGCTATCAGGCACCAGTACCGAGAGTCACTATCGAGCTCCCCGTGCCGAGCTACTGAGCTGAAGGCAGCAGGCCTTCGGCAGCAATCGCGTGGGCTGCCGAGCACTGCTGTCGAGCTCTCCGAGATGAGATACCGAGCTGAAGGTGTCAGGCCTTCGATAGAATTCGTGCGGGCTGCCGAGCACTGCTACCGATCTCTCCGAGCCGATCTTCCGAGCTTAGGGCGTCAGGCCTTCGGCAGCATTTGCGCGAGCTCCTCGAGCCGAGCTGAAGGTCGTCAAGCCTTCGGCAACATTCGCGCGGGCTGCCGAGCACTGCTGTTGAGCTCCCCACGCCGAGCTACTGAGCCCGGCACAAAACTACGAGTGCCGAGGAGAGTATGTTTGCTAAGCGCCCGCACGGCACGACCAAGATGCTTCCGGAAAGTCGTTGAGCTGAGAATGTAGAGTTGGGAAATCAGGTTAACATCAACAGATCCTTAAGGTGAGTAAAATAACTTAGATAGGATCTGAGTCGGTGGGAAATTCCTGAGGTCGGCATTAAGTCGGCGGAAAATATCTGAGGTCGGCGTTAAGTCGGTGAACACGTGAGCATTATCTGTGTAGAACCAATGGGAAAGTGACAGGTGTCCAATAAGGGTTTCAATGGAAAACAATAAATAGCCTCTCCAAGAGAGAGAGAAGGATTCCCAATTTTTTAGAGAGACAAATACATAGAGAGTTAGAGAGAGAAAGGCTTGTAACAAGAGTTCTACCCTGTAAAAGGATCCGGCTAAGGCCGATCCGAACTGATTTTTAGGTATAAAAGTTAGGCACTTTTTCCTACTCGTTTTCTGCTATCTGATTGCTGCTCTTTTTTCTATTTTTTGTTTTTTATTGGTTGTGTTACTCTTAACATAAACAAAAAACATAGACTAAAACCTTATCACAACGGAAGGAAGAAGAATCGAGATCGTAATTTGGTGGTGTAGGGAGATCCACCGCACATTTGTAATTAAACTCACAATATAGCGTCAAGCAAGCGACGTTAAAAGTTGCATTTCTTGGTAGGCAACCCGAGCTTTTTGTATCCTTTTGTCTTTAGTTTTAGCTCATTTTACGTTATATTTTTGTTTTTGACTTTTTAGAACAGATGGAAGGACTCGAACGAGGAGAGTTGACCTATCAAGCGAATGAACAATCAATGCCGAGATGGAAACCGCATAGACCGACACACAATCGACGCAACATTTCCGCCCGCATCGATGCCGAGACTTTCTCGCGTCGGTCGATGCAGAGTCGATGCACCTGCTAAGAAAAAACTCTCTGTCGTGTCGATCTGGCTCGCGTTGGTCGACGCAGAGTCGATGCGAGCCCAAACCCTGCCCAGGACACCTTTAAAACTGGGTTTTGAACCGCCGACCCGACCCAATTTCGAGTGACCCGCGGCTTAAGTCCAAAATTGGCCTATAATTTCATTCAAAATCCCTCTTTTCTCACTTTTCCTTCCCTCTCAACTTCAAATCTCCATATTCTTTCCTTCTTTCTTCATAAATTCTTCTTTCTCCAATTTTCTTGCTTTCCATCTTTAAATAATTTTCTTCCTTCAACTTCTTGCAATTTCCCACTAAACCACACCAATTCAACCCACACAAACTACATACCCAACTCTTTCTTTCCATCTCCATTTTTCAAGCCAAAACCTCTATTTCCGGTTTACAAGGCAAGTTCAAAATTTCCGGCAAAAAGAGTCGTGCAACTCGTCAAGGTACTTCGCTTAAACTATCATGGAATAATAATATTGTTGTTGGTTGTGTTTGGGAGGCCTTTGATTCAAGAAGTTCACAAGTTATTAGTTGGTTAAACACACACGCCAAGTGTTCGATGAAATTCCTTAAAGAACCATATGACTTTATTTTTAATATTTTCATTCCCGTTCAACTTCATATTCATTTATAAAGTCTCGGGCGGGAAAACATAAAGACATCTCAGGAAAATACGGAGCCTCATTTCCAATTTATGAAAAAAGCAAAGGGAGTGTTTTTAAGGCTATTCAACGCTAGGAGTTCGCAACCCATCGGGTTATAAGTGTTGACGAAATCGAGGAGCAAACGCTAGATGGTTTGGAGCATCATGCCGATCTTTCCCGATACGTCGATGGCCTTGGTTGTGGTTATTTCGCCCAATGAACCTTCGTGGATTTCGCGAGCTAATGCTCGAGTTTTTCGCAACCTTAAAAATTCTTAATGACGAAATGTTTATTTGTCGTTTGGGAGGAAACGAAATTTATGTGGACGGAAATATTTTCGAAGAGATTTTTGGTTTCCCGACCGAAGGGGACCACCAGATAGGCGTTCAAGGATTCGGCCTAGCCTTCTTTGGGGGATGATAACCGGGGGTATTACGGGAGATTGCAAGCGTTTGCCGTGCTCGAAAATTCAAGATGATGCCCTATATGTCACCTACAAAATCCTCGCCCACATCGTCTTGTGTAAAAACGAGGCCATGTACGCGACCAAGCCCAAGCTATACATTCTACAATGTCTTCTTGATGGTCGTCGACCCTGGCTTTACCCTTTAATCATGAGCGGACTTTACAACGTTTCAAAGGGTACGCCAGGAAATAAATTGCCACTTCTCTCATTCGCACCGTATATCACTTCGGCTTCGATCCATCCAAAAATGGACTTCGACCACTCGGGACGTCATCTCTTTCACTAACACGTGCCCCTGTAACCCGAGTGAGGTCTATTATTCATGGAGGATCCTCGTCTAGGCCGAGTGACGAGATTGGCGACGAGACTATGAAGCTGGCCCCACGTACCAATTCGGGCCCGAGTTCTGATTGGGGCCAATTTTTCGAGGATAACCGAGCATTCCAGTTGAAGATGTTCGACAAGCTCCAACTAATCAACGACAAGATAAACACGAATTACGATCAAAATTGATGGAGCTTGAGGAAGATGCGAGCTCATATTTCAAGACTCGAGGAGCGATTTGAGGCAGTGTTCCCCCAGCCCGGCATGGACATCGATGAAGTTCTCGAGGATGATGGATCCTGCGAGTTCTGATATCTTTGTATCGTTATTTTTATTTTATTCGGAAAAAAAAATCCACAAAAATATTTGTTAGTTTCTTTCCTTTGCTTTTGTTTGTTTTGTTTTTCTCGGGACATTTCATATCACGTACGTTGAAGCGACGGCCAATTGCACAAATCGACGAGTAGCGGCTCAGCCTTCTACATGTTTAGTGATGTTTCATTTTCCTTCCTCTTTTTGATTTTAGGATATATTTGTTGCAATAAGGAGAATCCCGGGATTTTTAGAGGGGGGAGGGGTCGAGTGTGAATTTTATTATTTAATTGTGTAATTTTTAATTGCTATCATACTTATTTGTATTTGTCTGGCTTGCCTGTCGAAGTTAACTAATTTTGATTTGAGGCTTTTGTTGAGCGTGTATAAGTGCATAATTTTTCCAAAATTATTTCTATGTATTGTAAAATGGTACTTGGACGCAATTGATTTCGCAAAACCTTAAAAGCAGCGTTAATTCAAAACATTTTCATGCAAAAAGCCTATAAGTAGCTTGAGTGGTTATCATCATTTCATGTGCTTGAATAAGATCCAGTTTTGATATCTTTTTGAGACCGCTGTGTGTAGTTGACTTTGAAAATGACGTTAAGGCACAGAAAAAAAAACCATATTCCAGCCATATCCATATATTTTAGCCACTATAAATTCTGAATGAGCCAATCATAGCCAAATTATCCATCCCCCTGAGTGATTTTATTGAGTCGACCCCTACTAACCCATTAAATGCGTGGGGTAGGGGTTTGTCATTTTTATTGGTTATTAAAATTTTGGAAATTTTATTAGGGATTTATGAAATTATGTAATTAAGGACCACCATCCGAAAGAAAAAAAAAAGGAAAAAGAAGAAGAAGAAGAAGAAGAAGAAGAAGAAGACACAGCAAAAAAATAATAAAAGAGGGAAAATTATAAAAATAATAATAAAGAAGGATGGTGAGTCTTGTTGTTTCGTGTTTAGTCATTGCCTAAGCGCTAATAAAGGCTTGTGTTTATTGTTTATTTTATTATGAGCCTAATATTTAAGAGGCGAGAGTTGTGTTTGAAAAAGAAGCATATTATGAGCTTCTATATTGTTTAAGTGGTTCGAGCAAAAGTCGGCTGACGGTTTTTGAGTTGAGAAATAGCCTAAGTATAAGGGCTACGTTATGAGTGTTTAGTGAAGTTTTCTATTGAAATGAGGTGAAGCACTTCGCTTTGTGATTAGATTAGGTTGAGTCAGTTATTTATCACGTTAGATCGTGATTTAGCCACACGACTTATATTCCATACCCATCCAAAGAGCCTACATTGCAACCCGCAAGGACCTTTTCCGATTCTTTGTTGATAGCACATTTATGTGCGATTGAAAAGAGATTGATTTTTGGTTCTTATTTATTGTGATTGTATTTGTATGATTTGAGCGTATACACTCCCATGCAGAAAATAATTGAGTGCTTTTGAGTGTACACCCATATATATTACCATTTGTGAGGATGCATGATTTAATCTTAAAGCGACAATGTAATAAGGGTGGAGTGTTTGAAGTGCGTGACTTGTATCTATATTTTCATAATTAAGTATGTAGCACGACACGACTCATTGCTTGAGCTTATTTTCTTTCTTGTTATACTTTGAATTTATTGTCTGTTCGAGGACGAACAAACAATTAAAGCGTGGGGTAATTGATTAGCACATGTTTGTCCTTATTTTTATTAGTATTTTAGTTAGTTTTTCTCTTTTTTTTTTTTTTTTTTGGTATAAGTTGGGTAGTTTGAGCGTAATTTCATATTTTTATACTTTGATTAGGCACATATTTGTCCTTAATTTTATTAATATTTTAGTTCGTTTTTCTATTTATTTTTGGTATAAGTTGGATAGTTTAAGCTTAATTTTGTATATTTGTAGTTACAGCTTATTTTACCGCTTTTTTATCTAGATTGATGCAATTAGGTGATACTTTGTTGTTTTTCACCTTATAACTAAGTAACCGGAAGAAATCAGCACGTTAGAGATGAAGTATGACGATTGAGAGTCAAAGGTCGAGCTTTCCGGCGAAGAAGTAGCATGAATAGTAGCTAATGGATTTCTATAACGGTTATTCCTTCTGGAACCGTTATAGTATAATTGAAGGAAGAAAGAGAATCTAACAGTGCACTAGCGATAGCTACTACCGCTATCTATAACGGTTACTCACCGCTACCTTATCGTTACTCACAACCGATTTTAAAAATCAGAGTCGCTGAAATGAAGAACTAGCAGTAGCTACTATAACGGTTACCTTACCGTTAGCAGGCCCAGAACTGACTTAAAAAGACTTGCGGCCCAAGAAACGAAAATCTATAAATACTACCCCATAAATTTGATTTTCTAAGTTACCTAAGTTGTAGTTAGACACTTTAAACTTATTCCTAGGTTTTCTAAGGCCTCTTAGGGATTGACAACCCCAACGAGTGCCGAGTTGTTCGTAGTTTCTCTTCAAAATTCTTAGATCTAGTTTTCTAGCTTTAGATTAAATTTAGATTAACTTTAGATAACTTTGATTCAAGTTTTCTACAACAAAGACGCTGCAATTTCATCGTTTTAATATGTTTCCACATCACCCCATCTTTTCAAACACCAAAAAAATTCCAGGGAGAAATTCATGAAATTGTTATGATCAGATTTACAATCGTGTGCCAAATGCTAGATTTGTTATTAAATTTAATTTTTCATGTTTATGAATCTCTAATTAATAATGATATTAACTAT
>BMAC01000559.1:511613-524077 GCA_014905375.1 Phtheirospermum japonicum | reverse complement strand
AAAGTACGAGTTCATCACCGATAGTTCTCCTCTTCACGGGCTTACAAGGGATCAAGTGAAAATGCGACTCTTCACTTTTGCGCTGAAGGAAGAAGCAATGAAATGTTTTGTAAGGCTAGAACCCGATTCTTTGCGAACGTGGTATGAAGTAGGCGATAAATTCATGAGGAAGTTCTACGTACCTAATATAATATGTGATCATTGTGGATGTCGAGGACATACGACGCGTGAATGTTTGGTAAAATTTGATGACGAGCCACAGGAGGAAGTTGTCGCCGTCCAAGACTGTACGAGCCATGATTCTTATGTCTCTTCCGACTCGATTACCTACTACCCAAGCCATGAATAATATAAACCAGACGATCAATTTTTGGCGTAGCAACAAGATCAAGAAGCTGAGACCATTCGTCAACGGAACAAAATTTCGGAACTAACTAAGCAGGTAACTAGCATGACTGAGCAGGTCCATGACCTTTCTAGAATTATTAAGAACCTGGAGACAATTTTGGGTCAAATGGCGGCTTCCGTGGCAATAATGTCGAGCGAGAGAGACACACTTTCAAGACACCCGGATCTACTGATTCTCGATGAGGTGGAGCCCACCATAGATATTGAGGATTTAAACTTGAACGATCATTTAGGAGATATTAGATCTTTCCACCTGCGCTAATTGATAAAGTTTTAGATGAGAATGAGGAGGTGTTACCACTGGAGAACCCACATGAGGTTGGAGATTCAAGTCTACTCAAGCTCAACGAGAATGAAGGTGATGTGATGCCCAATGTAGAAAAGGTGGTGAACGAATTTTTGGAGAAGGATGCGATGATCGAGCCACCCAAAGCGTTGATCGAAGTTAAGACTGAGATGGTTGTAAAGGTAATTGAGGAAAGTTTCCCTCCCCTATGCCATTATATAGATTTTAATATTTTTTAGGGTGTTGATGGAGATGCTAAAGATTTGATGGAGTTCGGAGTGTACGAGGGATTTTCCGTTTGTTCAACGGATTCCCTAGTTTTTAAGAAAGTAGAGGATCACCCTGTGCCACAATTTTTTTTAATTCGTTCGTGGTGTTAAATTATTCGCTTTTTCGACCTCTGAAGCGACTTGGAGTTTTGATTCTACAACTTGTTGTCCGTGCCCTCTTTGATAATTATAAAAGCCCATGCTTACTGTTAGAGAACACTAAGGAATGGCACGATCGTCACTTGTTTCTGGATCCGGGATAGCATCGTCCGTAGAAGGCGTCGAGCTTTCGACGTTAAACAAGCGCTTCTTGGGAGGCAACCCAAGTGTTTGATTTCTTTTTCCTTAGATTTTATTTTGATTTTTCTTTATTTTATCTTATTTTATTTATGTCTATGCTTGGGTACGTTGATTCGTTGTTGATGTGCATAAATTATTTAAAAAAAAAAAAATCGCCAAAACTGGGAACTTAGCGGTTACCTAGCAGTAACTCCTTACCGCTGGCAGTTACCGTTAGCAGTCTAGGCGAGTACCAATGATATCAACCGCTAAACAGGATTATGGGGAAATTACAGTTAAAGGCCAACGATAGATTAGAAGTAGCACCAACCACTACATCCACTTACCGCTAGCAATGTACTGCGACATTAACAATAGGAACCAGCGGTACCGCCTTACCGCTAGTGTAGTAGAGTTGCGGGAAATTTGAGGACAATCAAGCTGATATTTTCGGACGTTGATCATGTCATCTCCAATCACGGGATTCAAAACGAGCTTTGATTGCACATAGCTTTTTGGAGACGCTCGACTATTTTTAGGGATGTTTCTCCCTTGCTTTTATTTTTCTTATATTCGTTTATGGCAATCAGGGGATTGCAGAATTTTTCTTATATTCCCTTTTCTTAATTAAGCATGATTTGATGTTCATGTCTTTTGAGCATGCATAAGTGCATAAAATTTTCAAAAATTATTATTTATATATTGTAAAATGGTACTTGGACGCAACGATTTTGCAAAACCTTAAAAGCAGCGTCAATTCATCTTTTTCATGCAAAAAGCCTGTGAGTAGCCTGGGTGATTATCATCATTGCATGTGCTTGAATAAGTTTCAGTCTTGATATTTCTTTGAAACCGCTGTGTGTAGTTGAATTTGAAAATGAGGTTAAGGCACAGAAAAAAAAAACCCTTTTCCGGCCATATACATATATTTTAGCCAATATAAATTACGAATGAGCCAATCATAGCCAAATAATCCATGCCTATAGCCATGTGTGTTTTGAGTCGACCCCTACTAACCATTAAAAGTGTGGGGTAGGTGTTAGTTTTTTTTATTGGTTGTTTGTATTTTGGAGATTTTATCAGGGATTTATGAAAAGTTTTAATAAAGGATCACCATCCTTCAATAAAAGAAAAAAAAGACCCCTTAACAAAAAAGAATAGAAGGGGGACAAAATGTATAAAAAAAAAAGAGAAAAGAAATTGAAAGAAGGATGGTGAATCATGTTGAGTCATTGCCTACGCTTATAAAGGCTTGATTTATAGTTTATTTTATTAGGAAGCCTAATGTTTCAAAGGCAAAGTGTTGTGTTGTGTTGAAGAGGAAGCATATTATAAGCTTCTATATTGTTTAAGTGGTTCGACCGAAAAGTCAGTTTACGATTTGCGAGTTTTGAAATAGCATAAGTTAAAGGTGATTAGAGTAGATTTGTCCTTATTTTTATTAGCTTTTTAGTTCGTTTTTCTATTTATTTTTGGTATAAGTTGGACAATTTAAGCATAATTCCGTATTTTTATAGTTCTGACTTATTTTACTGTATTTTATTCGTAATTGATGCAAATAGGTGATATTTCGTTGTTTTCACCTTACAGCTAAGTAACCGGAAGAGTTCAGCACGTAATAGACGAAGTTCGATGTTCAAAAATAGGAGAACGATCTTTCCGACGAAATGAGTAGTAAAAGATCGAGAGACGGAGACAGACGCTCTATCGGATCGATTGACACGACCGTCGACGCGAGCCATGATCCGCGTCCATCGATGCAAGGCTGAAGCACTGCCGACGCTACCTTCTGAAGCATCAACCGAAAGGGCATCAGTCGACGCAACCTTGTGAAGCGTCGACTGAAGGGGCGTCAGTCGATGCACGGTCGACGCAATACTCTGAAGCGTTGATGCAAGCCCGCGTCAGTCGACGCACCCGCCCATCCGACGTGCACACCCAGGCAGTACTGACGCCGAGCACCAGCGTGCGTCAGTCGACGCGACGGCCCAGAATTCGGATTTTAGGGTTTCTTGTGCGCCAAGACTTGCAATATCTATATAAACCCTCTATATTTTGGATTTTTGAGAGGAGAGACACCAGAGACACATAATACACAACCACCTAGGGTTCCATAGCTTCCAATAACAATAATTCCACATCTTATAACGAAATTTGAAGATGGAGATCAAGGATCGAAGAACAACGCGTCCAAAATATCAAATTCGAGTTCGGGATTCAATCTTCGCCCAAGATCAACGTTCAAACTCCGGAATAGCTGGAGCATTTTACTGCTTTTAGTAGTTACAATAAGTTTTCTAAACTTTTAGTTAATTTAGTAGTTAATTTGTTAGTTAATCCTAGAACTAGTTTAATTAGCTTATTCGTTTTATGCTTGATATTGGATATTGGATTACTTTAGCTTACTTATGCGATGGTTTCATGCTTAGTTACTCGTTCTTAGATTCTTATGATTCATGGCTTAGTGGTAATTTCTTATGTTTATGATCTTAGATTCATTAATTAGGTTTAATTTATGGTTGCGTATTATTTGATAGTATAATTATTGCTCGTAGTTGGTAATATAGTTTAGAGTAATTAGTTTAATTGGACTTAGTTTAATTATTGATTTAGTTTATAATGATCAACTCAATATCTTTCAAAACCCTAATTGTACATGTATTTTACTTTAATTCGTAAATTGAGAAAAACATCCGAAAGATTGAACAGTTGTTTCCTCGAGAGATACGACTCGAGTCAAACTTATCACCCTACATTTACCTCGTACTCTTGCGAGCAAACTAACGTGCTTTTAAATTAATTTATTAAAAATGGGGTGCACAAAAGTTTGGATCAAAAATTTAGCGCCGTTGCCGGGGAAGCAACAAGTAGGAATTAAAGATGTTTTTCATTTTGTTTTCTTTTTGATTCATTAGTTTCTTTTTACTTTTATTTTTATTTATATTTCGCACTTGGTTTTTGCCATTTGGTATGTTGACGTGTTGTTGAGTTTATGCAAGGAAGACGATCACTTCAACACGACCTTGCACCATTCATTGACAACATTCACCGTTCAAATCCGCCAAGACCAAGACCCGTTTTTATTCCCGAGGACAATTCCTCGATAGCAACTGATTTTGCTTGTGATCAAGCTCCTGACATTATGTTAGGAGCTCATTCGGTTCGAAACGGCCATTTACCACCGAGATCACCACCACGCCCCATTCGAAATGGGTATGGTAGTGAACCAATCATTTTGCATGGACAACCACAACCCCGAGCCAATTGGGCTAATTGTCAGCAACACATGGAGAACGTGAGACGAGACGAGGGGAGAAACGAAGGAGTTAAACAGCAGCACAACATAGTCAATCACCAACCCAACATGGCAAATATGAGGCAAAACGAAGAGGTGAACAACAATGTCATGTGTCAACACAACATCGAGAACATGGCATTTAGGAATGAGAATTTTCTGCAGCGTGATGATTATGTTAACAACCAAAGGCATGTGAACGAGTGGTTGGAGGATCAAGATCATGGTTACGAGCAAAATAATTTCGGAAGGAGATACGAGCGCGAGAACCATTACGCGCATGATGACTGCTACGAGAGAGTTAATGATCGATTTAGGGAACCAAGGGGAGATCGTGCACTAAGACAACGCGATTTAGCATGTCCAAAGGTTGTACCTTTTAGATCTGCCATTGTTCTTGGACCTACCGCAAGGGCAGACGAAATCAAACCACATCAACTTAACTTACTCCCGACTTTTCACGGAAATGCCCATGAGGACCCCTTGGCATTTTTAAACTACTTTGTTGATGAAGTGGGGCGATTCGTGGTTCATGGCCTACACCAAGAGGAAGTACAAATGATTTATTTCCCGTACAGCTTGAAGGACAAGGCGAAGTCATGGCTACTATCACTAGAGCCTGGCTTGTTGACTGACTGGGATATGATCAGCGAGAAATTCTTAAATCAATACTATTCGGCCCAAACTACGGGGCATCTTCGGAGGCAGATTGCTACCTTTGAACAGTTGGATAGAGAGCTATTTCATGAAACGTGGGAGCGTTACAAGACGCTTTTGCAAGCTTGCCCCCACCACAACTATTCTCCGGAGATGACTAACCAGTTTTTCTTCGATGGATTATTAGACCATGGGAAACAAGAAGTAGAGATAGCAGCGGGAGGAGAATTTTGAGATTTGACAGCCACCGAGGCGAGGCGGGTGTTGGAAAAACAAAGCGAAAAATCTAGACAAACAAACTCTCGGCCTCGTAAAATGAGGGTTAATGAAGTTTCCATCCCTAATCCTGATTTAGATGACGGCAAGTTAGTGAAGGCGAAATGTGAGGAGATATTTGACGAGAAATTAGCTGCTTGGAAAGCCGAGCGAGCTAGCAAGACCACTGCACAAAGGATGGTTGTAACATGTAACTAGTGTGGATCCCCCCAGCATTCAGCGGATGTGTGTCCAAACAAAATTGTGCAGCATGAGGATGTTAACGCGATCCAAAATTATTCGAATCAGAACAAGTACACACCGCAACGTGATAATCCTCTTTTCAAGTGGGGCCCTGGAAATCCAAATCATATGCCACCTGATCCACAATATCCCCCACCACAATATGCTCAAGCATCACTAGTGCCGCCACCACAAAATAATTTTCATACGCAAGGGAAGGCGTCTAATGCAACTCAATCAAATGATCAGTTGTTGGTTTGGCAGCAAAATCAAGTGGCCGAGACGATTAGCAATAGAGAGGGACTTACGAAGGTGAACGCAAAGATTGATGAACTCTCGAAGAAGGTGAGCGAAATTGACCATCTTTCCGGTGTTGTGCATGATCTAGCTAAAAACATGGAGAGGATGGAAAGAGCTATGGGCCAACTAGCAACTGACTTTGCAAGGTCAAATAAGGAGAAGGAATGGCTACCAAGTCAACCGGAGCAAGCGTCGGCGGTTCACGTCCTTCACAGTGGGAAGAAGATCAACAATGGCATATTGGACCAGGATGAGGAACTTGTTCCTAAACCAGTAGACAAGATACATAAATCCACCAATAGATACGTGCCTGGTTCCATTCAAGGGTTGATTCCGAACAACACCCTTGGCAAAGACGGACCATCACTGCCGAAGCAATCAACGACGCAAATTAAGGATGTTGTTCCTTTTCCAAGCCGGTTGTGCCCGGCGAAAGAGAACAAGATGTTCATGGAGCTATACAACCTCTTGAAGAATGTCAACATCAACCTACCACTTTTGGAGGTAATCAAAATAATGCCCGCCTACGTAAAATTCTTTAAGGAACTTGCTTCGAGAGAGAGACGTCTGGCGACGAATCAATATGTACCATTACCAAAGGAGGTTAGCGCGATTTTTAAGAAGCCATTGCCACCTAAGGAACGCGATCTTGGAAGTTTCTGCATCAGTATTTTGTTGGCCAATGGACAAAAAGCGATAGGAATGTTAGATCTTGGAGCAGGGATAAATTTATTGCCATATTCACTTTATCAAGCATTTGATCTTGGACCACTAAATCCGACAACCATGTGCCTACGATTGGCCGATCGCTCGACCCGACGACCCTTGGGAATAGTTGAGGATGTTTTAGTACAAGTTGGAGAGCTCGTACTTCCGTATGATTTTGTGGTTATGGACGTTGGCGAGGTACCAGCTCAAAGTACTGAGCATACCATTTTACTGGGATGCCCGTTTATGTCTACCTCCCATACTCTAATTGATGTTCATAAAGGGAGGATGACAATGACAGTTTTGGGCGAAACAGTGACGTTTTATCTAAGAGATATTCAAAACACTCCCTTCCCCGTCATGCAAGAGGATGATTCATTCATTGATCCCGTTACATCATGCGTAAACGAGTTATGATAAATTGCAACTTTGAACAAACTGAGCAACGGGAACGACGCTGGATTTTTTACCGAGGGAGGGTATAAACGAGTCGATTCAAGCAAGGAGTACGACGAGTTTGAGGATCATATGCACTTAAGTGGAAAAGACTTGATCGAGATACTAGGTATTGACATGCGCGATATCGCAGAAGAATTAGGAGATGATTCCGATGTGGAGCGACCGCATGAACCACCATTAAGTCTCCCAAGTCACGATTGCTTCGACCCTAACAAAAAATTTCCCGCAAGACGAACAAGGGCGAGGTACAACTCAACAATTTGACAAGGAATAAGAAGAAATCAAAAGAGGTTCGCACGAAGGAAGTTAAAAAATTGCAGTATGAGGTTGGAGAATTAGTACTGTATAATCACGAGCGTAAATATGACCCAGCTAATTTTGGAACTGCATGGAGCGGACCGTTCTCGATAAAAGAATTGGACGAGTATGGCGTAGCCACGTTGTATGATGAGGTCGGAAATTCATCCCTTCAAGTTCACAAACATAGATTGAAGCCTTATCATGATGGAAGAAAGATGAATCGGGATCATGAGTCGGTGGAGTTTGGAGATCCACCCTACGTTTGGAATTAAACGAGCAAAATAGCATCGAGCAAGCGACGTTAAAAATTGCGCTTCTCGGGAGGCAACCCGAGCGTTATGTATCCTTTTGTATTTTATTTATTATTTTTATTTTTATTTTATTTATTATTTTATTTTGGTTTTTATCTTTTTAGAACAGATGGATGAACTCGGACGAGAAGAATTAATCAAATGAGCGAAGAAAAAGTCCCCCAGGATTCCGGCCGCGTCGACGCTGAGGATGCTCGCGTCAGTCGACGCGGCGTCGACGCCAAATGCCGAGAAATCAGTCTCTGTCGTGTCGACTGACGCGGGCGTCGATGCAGCATCGACGCGAGCCACGCGCCCGGACCAGAACGCATTTAAATTCGGATTTTGGCCCACCGACCCGACCCATGACGTTTTGACCCTTGGGATACCCAGACAAAACTGCTTAAAAGCACCCTTTTTTTTCTTTTTCTCACTTTTCTTCCTCTTCTAACTTCAAAATTTTAACTTTCTTACTTTTTTCACAATTTTCTTTCTACAAAACTTATAAACACTCCAACATTCAAAAACCCAGAAATTCAACACATTACCCTCAACATACCATCACACAAGCCAATTCTACCAAAACGGGCTACAAGGGTTGAAGCGGTTTGAAGCAAAATTTGGGCAATTTTCTAGAAACGGGCAAAATTCGAGCTACAATCTTTGAGGTACTTCGCTTGAAACTCTCTTGGGACCATATTATTTGTTGTTGGTTGTGTTCGGAAGTTGTTGGTGCAAGAATTTCTCAAGAATTTTGTTGGTTGAACACGCACGCCAAGTGTTCGACAAAATTCTTCAAAGAACAAAAAGTCTTATTTTTCAAGGTTTATCATTCCCGTTCATCTTCGTATTGATTTATTATGTCTCGATCGGGTAAACGTACGGATACCTCGGGGAAGTATGGAGCACCGTTCCCAATTTTCGACAAAAAGGAAGGGGACATGTTCAAAAATATTCGAAAATGGGGTTTCGCTACGCATAAGATTTTGAACGTCCAAGGACTTGAGGAAGAGGCCTCGAATGGGTCGGAACACCACACCGATCTTTCGCGCTATGTAGATGGCCTTGGTTGTGGGTACTTCGCCCAAATGCACCTTCCCAGATTTAGAGAGCTTATGCTCGAGTCTTTCTCCACTTTGTCAATCCGGAATGATGAGACGATCACTTGTCGACTGGGTGGGAATGACGTTTTTGTAGACGAGGAGATTTTTGGCAACATTTTTGGTTTCCTGACCGTAGGGGACCACCCGGTTGGAGTTCAAGGCTTCGATTTAGCCTCTTTTGGGGGGATGATCACCGGGGGAAATACAGGCGATTGCAAGTGTTTTCCTTGCTCGAAAATTCAAGACGACGCCCTTTACGTTGCCTACAAGATCCTCGGGCACATTATTTTATGCAAGAACGAGGCAACCTACGCGACCAAGTCCGAGCTTTATGTTCTACAACGCCTCGTTGATGGTCGTCAAGTCCGGTTGTACCCGCTAATTTTGCTAAGACTTTACAACGTCACTAAGGGTACTCCGGGAAGCAAGTCGCCACTTCTCTCATTTGCACCATACATTACCGGTCTCGCCTGTCACTTCGGGTTTGATCCAGCCAAAAATGGACTTAGCCCACTCGGGACCACTTCATTACCTCTTACGCGTGCGCCGGCACCCCGAGTGAGGTCGTCGACTAGAGGAGTATCTTCGTCTCGACTACACGATGACGACGACGATGGCGATGCGGATATGGAGCAAGCCCGCTGTTCTACTTCGGGCCCGAGTCCCGATTGGAGCCATTTTTTCGAAGAAAACCGGGCATTTCAAATGAAGATGTTCGATAAGCTCCAAATCATCGACGAGAAGATTGATGCGAACCACGACCAAAATCGTCGGAGTTTGAAGAAGATGCGATCTCGCATTTCGAAGCTCGAGGAACGATTTGAGGTGGCATACCCCACACCTAGCATGGACGTCGACGAGAACCCCGAGGATGATGATTCCCGCGAGTTCCAAATCTCGTATCTTTATTTTTATTATTTATGCTTTATCTAAAAAAAAAAGGAAAATATAAAATCCAAAAATATTGTTATTTTCTTTGTTTTTGCTTGTTTTATTTTTCTTTTAGGGCAATTCATATCGCGCACGTTGAAGAAGTGGCCAATCACACAAATCGACGAATAGCGGCTCGACTACCATTATTTCAGGGATGTTTTCTTTTTTCTTCTTCTTTTTGATTTTTGGATGTATTTGTGGCAATTAGGAGATTGCCGGGATTTTTAGAGAGAGGGGTGTTCGAGTGTGATTTGTATTGATTAATTGTGTAATTTTATTTAATACTTGGTCTGTAATAATTATATGCTTAAATGTGATTAATTGGTATTCCTGCGCGATAATTGTGTTTGTAGGGCTTGCCTGTCGAAGTTGACTATGTGTAACATCCATACATCCAATACATTACTTATTTATTTATTTATCATCATACATTAAAAAAAATATAATTCTAGTCCCGAGCTCGTTGCCATAAACGAATTCATATTTTAGTTTTAAATAATCTAGAATTTTATTTAAACGATAGTTCGTTTCCAAATAAAATTATATTATCAACTTCTAAGAAATTATTATAATTATTTAGTAATTTATTTATTTAAATTACTCTCGAGTCGTCTATGAATAATTTCGATTTCTAAAATTATTATAATTTATTTATATTATAGTAATTTTTTTTATAAGTTAAAATATTACTGGGTCGTTCACGGAATTATTCGGTTTAAATTTAAGTCGTCTAGCATATCGATTATTATTTATATTGGATGTGAAAACGAGCCCAATCGAAGCCCATTGACTAGCCCGAGTCCACTAAACCTTAGCCCTAGCTTTCCAAAAATAAACTCATCTTTAGTTTATAAGCAAAATTCCTTTCTTTTTCTTCATCCGTTCCTAATCATCTTCAACAAACTCCAATCCTATGTTTCTAAATTATATTTTTCAAAGAACCGTACAAACCCATCAATCCCATTTTTCTGGCAACCATCGTATTCGAATCGGCTGCCGATCCCAAACCATTCAACCATGCCAACATCACAAAATCGTCAACCCCGAAGAATTCCCGGTCCAAAACCACAGACACATTAGCCCCATACTGTCGGGTTTTTCCTCGCCAAAATCGACAGCCACCAATTTCTCAAACCCATCGCCGAGCCACCACCACAGCCACGTCAAACCCCACACCGCCCATTTTTCAACCACCGGCTGAATCGCCACCAGTGGCCCACAATCTCCACGCTTGCCACCCAACAGCCCCCACGTCGAACCCACTGCCGACCCCTGTCCAAACCAATACAATCACCACCATATCGAACCACCAAAACCATCATCTCCGCCATTTCCGAACAACCACCGCCACGACCCGTTTCAACCCACGGCAGCAAACCACGCCATTGCCAAACCCCCAACCACCGTCACAGACCCAATCCCGAACCACCAAACCCGTACGCCAACCCGCTTGAAAAACCACAGGCCACCAACCTTGCTCCGGCCCGTACAAGACCCGAGAGCTACTACCACCGCCGCCGGCAAACCCATAAACCCAACCTGCCCGACTCAGCCGTTTTCCAACCACTCTCCATTGTCAGCCGCCGCCATGGATTGGTCAAAGGCGAAAGTTGCTTCGCCGGCAAACTCACACAACCACCACCGCGTAGAGACACCTGTCGATTTTCGAAGGGAAGGAGAAGACCTTCGTGGTTTGGATCGAGCGCCGCTACCCACACAGTCGCCATTTTCCACCAGACGTAAACCCAGTCGGGGAACCGAACGTCGCCATCCGCCGTGGCCACCACCGAGACGCCACAAACGCCGCCGCCTGCACAATCGCCAAAGGAGCCGCCGAGTCCCGGGCCGCCGTCGATTTTCAGAGAAGGTGGGAGGATTTTGGGCAGCCCGATTTTGAAAAAAAACACGGAGATTCTCCATGCTCATCGAAGAGGGTGAATAGCCGCTGGCTGCCATTCTCCGTCTGTTCGTCGTTTGCCATAACCCGCCGTCGAGTGGCCGGCTGTTTCGCCGCCCATTCGCTGAGAGTGGAGAAGAAGGAATAAAGGGAAAGGGGACGGGCTTTGACGGGAGGATGATTTAGGGATTAAGGGCTGGGTTTATCCTTTTTATACCCATCCCATCTTTTCAGAAATTTATAAATTGATCCCCAGCCTTTTGCCACCTTTTCAATTGAACCCCCAATTTTACCATCAAGCCTAAATACAGCCCTCGGATTTATTAGAAACCCCAATTCAGGCCCAAAACACATTTTATAAAATACTTTCAGTCCAATTTTATTACTATTATTATTATTATTATTATTATTATTATTATTATTATTATGGTTTATCCCAGCGTGCTATATCCACGATTAAAACCAGGGGCCTAATGTGCCTATGACCGGGGAAAAGGGTCATCGGGGATATCCCGCCGCGTTTTAGCTGCAGTCAACTTATTTTCTACGATAAAACTATGAATTCTATGGTCAATTGTGCTATTTTTGAGTTGTATGATTTTGCATTGGTTAAGTCGGTGTAACTATTGAGTACGTTGAGCTCATCCCAAATCAACGATATTTTTTTCAGGTATGAATGAAGATGTCGATCGGATGGGAGACGAGTAGAGGAATAAAAATGTTGATGTTGGTTTTGTGTTTCTAAACTTGTTTCATTGTTTTAAATAAAAGTTGAACTAGAC
>BMAC01000559.1:458076-503048 GCA_014905375.1 Phtheirospermum japonicum | reverse complement strand
AAACAGCCGGCCACTCGACGGCGGGCTTACGGCAAACGACGAACAGACGGAGAACGGCGGGCCAGCGGCTTTCCCACCTCCTTCGACGAGCATGGCGAATCTCCGTGTTTTTTAAAATCGGGCTGCCCAAAATCCTCCCACCTTCTCAGAAAATCGACGGCGGCCCGGGACTCAGCGGCTCCTTTGGCGATTGTGCAGGCGGCGGCGTTTGTGGCGTCTCGGTGGTGGCCTCGGTGGATGGCGACGTTCGGTTCTCCGGCTGGTTTTGCGTCTGGCGGAAAATGGCGACTGTGTGGGTAGCGGCGCTCGATCCAAACCGCGGAGGCCTTCTCCTTCCCTTCGAAAATCGACAGTGGTCTCTACGCGGTGGTGGTTGTGTGAGTTTGCCGGCGAAGCGACTTTCGCCTTTGACCAATCCATGGCGGCGGCTGACAATGGAGAGTGGTTGGAAAATGGCTGAGTCGGGCTGGTTGGGTTTATGGGTTTGCCGGCGACGGTAGTAGTGGCTCTCGGGTCTTGTACGGGCCGGAGCAAGGTTGGTGGCCTGTGGTTGTTCAAGCGGGTTGGCGTACGGGTTTGGTGGTTCGGGATTGGGTCTGTGACGGTGGTTGGGGGTTTGGCAATGGCGTGGTTTGCTGCCGTGGGTTGAAACGGGTCGTGGCGGTGGTTGTTCGGAAATGGCGGAGATGATGGTTTTGGTGGTTCGATATGGTGGTGATTGTATTGGTTTGGACAGGGGTTCGGCAGTGGGTTCGACGTGGGGGCTGTTGGGTGGCAGGCGTGGAGATTGTGGGCCACTGGTGGCGATTCAGCCGGTGGGTTGAAAAATCGGCGGTTAATTTTTGAACGCGGTGAAGCACTTTGCTTCGTGATTAGAATAGTTTGGTGAGTTATTGATCACGTTAGATCGTGAGTTAGCCACACGACTTATATATTCCATAACCGTCCAAAGAGTCTTATATTACAACCCGCGAAGACCTTTTCCGATTCTTAGTTTAGACAACACACTTAATTTGTGATTGAAAAGAGTTTGATTTTCTGTGCTTATTTATTGTGCATATAATTGTATGATTTGAGTGTATACACATCCCATGCAGAAAATACTTGAGTGATTTTAAGCGTACTTATATATATTATCCTTCGTGAGGAAGCATGATTTTATTGAATCGACAATGTAATAATGGTCAAGTGTTTGACGTTGCGTGACTTCTACCTATATTTTCAAAATTACGTATGTAGCATAGCATGACTCACTGCTTGAACTTATTTTCATTCTAGTTATACTTTGAATTTATCATTTGTTCGAGGAAAAACAAACCAATTAAGCGTGGGGTAGTTGATTAGAGTAGATTTTTCCTTATTTTTATTAGCTTTTTAGTTCATTTTTCTATTTTTTTTGGTATAAGTTGGACGATTTAAGCATAATTCCGTATTTTTATAGTTTTGACTTATTTTACCATATTTTATTCGTAATTGATGCAAATAGGTGATATTTCGTTGTTTTCACCTTACAACTAAGTAACCATAAGAATTCAGCGCGTAATAGACGAAGTTCGATGTTCAAAAATATGAGAACGACCTTTCCGGCGAAACGAGTAGCAAAAGATTGAGAGATGGAGACAGACACTCTGTCGCGTCGACTGACGCGACCGTCGATGCTCCGTCGATGCGATCCATGATCCGTGTCCGTTGACGCAAGGCCGACGCACTGCCGATGCTACCTTCTGAAGCGTCGACCAAAAGGGCATCAGTCGACGCAACCTTCTGAAGCGTCGACCGAAGGGGCATTAGTCGACGCATGGTCGATGCAATTCTCTGAAGCGTCAATGCAAGCCCGCGTTAGTTAATGCCCCCGCCCAGCCAACGCGCACACCTAGGCAGCACCGACGCCGAGCACCATCGCACGTCAGTCGACGCTCCGTCGACGCGACGGCCCAGAATTCAGATTTTAGGGTTTCTTGTGCGCCAAGACTTACAATATCTATATAAACCCTATATATTTTGGATTTTTTAGAGGAGAGACACCAGAGACACATAATACACGACCACRTAGGGTTCCATAGCTTCCAATAATAATAATTCCACATCTCATAACGAGATTTGAAGATGGAGATCAAGGATCGAAGAATAACGCGTCCAAAACATCGAATTCGAGTTCGGGATTCAATCTTCGCCCAAGATCAACGTTCAAACTCCGGAATAGCCAGAGCTTTTTACTGCTTTTAGTAGTTACAATAAGTTTTCTAAACTCTTAGTTAATTTTGTAGTTAATTTATTAGTTAATGCTAGAACTAATTTAATTAGCTTATTCGTTTTATGCTTGATATTGGATATTGGATTACTTTAGCTTACTTATGAGATTGATTCATGCTTAGTTATTTGTTCTTAGATTCTTATGATTCATTGCTTAGTGGTAATTTCTTATGTTTATGATCTTAGATTCGTTAATTAGGTTTAATTTATGGTTGCGTACTATTGATAGTATAATTATTGCTCGTAGTTGGTAATATAGTTTAGAGTAATTAGTTTAATTAGCCTTAGTTTAATTATTGCTTTAGTTTATAATGATCAACTCAATATCTTTCAAAACCCCAATTGTACATGTATTTTACTTTAATTCGTAAATTGAGAAAAACATCTGAAAGACCGAACAGTTATTTCCTCGAGAGATACGACTCGAGTCAAACTTATCACCCTACAGTTACCTCGTACTCTTATGAGTGTTTAGTGAGGTTTTAATTTTTGAACGCGGTGAAGCACTTTGCTTCGTGATTAGAATAGTTTGGTGAGTTATTGATCACGTTAGATCGTGAGTTAGCCACACGACTTACATATTCCATAACCGTCCAAAGAGCCTTACATTACAACCCGAAAAGACCTTTTCTGATTCTTTGTTGATAGCACACTTAATTTGTGATTGAAAAGAGATTGATTTTCCGTGCTTACTTATTGTGCTTGTATTTTTTTGATTTGAGCGTATACACATCCCATGCAGAAAATACTTGAGTGCTTTGAGCGAACACCCATATATATTACCCTTGTTGAGGATGAATTAATTTGATTTTGAAGCGACAATGTAATAAGGGTGGAGTGTTTGAAGTTGCGTAACTTGTATCTATATTTTCAAAATTATCTATGTAGCATGGCACGAATCATTGCTTGAGCTTATTTTTATTCTTGTTATTCATTGAAATTATCGTTTGTTCGAGGACGAACAAACCAATAAAGCGTGGGGTAGTTGATTAGCACATATTTGTACTTATTTTGATTAGCACAAAATTTTCCTTAATTTCATATATTTGTACTTCCAGCTTATTTTACCACTTTTTGATCTAGATTGATGCAATTAGGTTAGAGTTCAGCATGTTAGAGATGAAGTATGATGATCGAGAGTCAAAGGTCGAGCTTTCCGGCGAAGAAGTAGCAAGAATTAGTAGATAATGGATTTCTATAATGGTTATTCCTTCTGGAACCATTATCGTATCATTGAAGGAAGAAAGAGAAGCTAACAGTGCACTAGCGATAGCTACTACCGCTATCTATAACAGTTACTCACCGCTACCTTATCGTTACTCACAACCGATGTTAAAAATCAGAGGCGCTGAAATGAAGAACTTGCGGTAGCTACTATAACGGTTACCTTACCGTTAGCAGGCCCAGAACTGACTTAAAAAGACTTGCGGCCCAAGAAACGAAAATCTATAAATACTACACCATAAATTTGATTTTCTAAGTTACCTAAGCTGTAGTTAGGCACTTTAAACTTATTCCTAGGGTTTCTAAGGCCTCTTAGGGATTGACAACCCCAATGAGTGCCGAGTTGTTCGTAGTTTCTCTTCAAAATTCCTAGATCTAGTTTTCTAGCTTTAGATTAAATTTAGATTAGTTTTAGATAATTTAGATTCAAGTTTTCTACAACCAAGACGCTGTAATTTCATCGTTTTAATTAGTAAGTTTTCTTTTCGTTTAATTAATTCTCATGATTTTAAATTCATGCTTACTAGTTTAATTAATTGATCTTGAAAACAACCCCCCCCCCCCCCCCCCCTAAATTTTGTATGATCTTGGTATTTTGGATTGATGATTGTGATGAGATTATTATGATGATATTGATGAGATTGATTGGCTAGATCAAATGGGTCTAGAGCTTAGAATCGACGTGAACCATCAATTGGGTTTATCCCAATAGATCGTGGAAGCGATTCGAATCTCTAGAACACTTGTTTTCAGAATCTTTTCAAAACTCTTAATTTTTAATTGTTCTTCATTTTAAGTCAATGTATTGTTTTTACGTGTTTAGATTAGGATTTTAATATTATTTTGTATTCGTGAACAAACAAACACAAAAGGAACTTCCGAGCCTAGTTTTCCTTGAGAGACGATTCGGTTCAACTTACCAACCTAAACGCGATCCCTTTCTCTTACGGGCGAGATTTTAAATTTTCGACAAATCTTTATAAGTAGGTACACAAAAGTTCGAATCATAATTCCAACTTATTTTTACCGTATTTTGATCGTAATTGACGAGAATAGGTGATTATTCGTTGTTTTTCACGTTACAGCTAAGTAACTTGAAGAGTTCAGTGCGTAAATAGATGAAGTTTGATGTTCGAGAGTCGAGAACGAGATTTATAGTGAAAGAGTAGCAGAAAATTGAGAAAATGAGACGTACAGCAAGTAGCGTCAATCAACGCGAGAGTCGATGCTACGTCGATGCGACCCCGACCCACGACAGTCGACACTATGTTGACGCTACGCTGACGTAACTCTCTGTTGCGTCGATCCATGACCGCATCAAATGACACCTCTGCCCAATCGACGCGCACGCACTAGCAGCATCGACGCCGAGCCCCTGCCCACGTCGGTCGACGCAAAATCAATGCCCGCTTCTGAAATGCGTTTTTAGGTTTTCTCGGGCTCCAAGTCATGAAATGACTATAAATACCCTACATATCTCGGATTGGGAAAAGACAACGCCTACCTAGGGTTACAAGGCATAGAAAGAACACGTTCTTACCTTCCATTACGTAGTTAGAGATCGAGATTGAAAATCCAAGTTCCTTACGTTCAAGAATCGCTTCAAATCAAGATCGACGTTCCAACTCCAGATTCTCTAGAGATTTTTACCATTTTTATTAGTCTCAGGAATTTTTCTAAACTCTCTCTTAGTTAATTTCTAGTTGGATTCTTTAGTTAAATTCTTAATTAATTTCTTCGTTAATTCTAGTGTTAGATAATATTATTCTTGGCTTACCTTATGCTTGATACTTGGGATATTTTGGATTATTTAGTTCTTAGACTTTCAGTTTTTAAATTGAGTTTCTTTCATGCTTGGATATTGGAGATTTGAATTCAAGTTATTATGCAATTTGGTTCATGCTATTTAATTCCGTTTTGAAGATTCATGATAGTAGTTGCTTTAGGTTATTGGATTTTGCTTATGCTTCTTAGATCCGTTGTTGCTACTAATGATATTTGATTTCGTTTATGATAATTGATTATCGATGCGTTTAAATCTAGATTGAGTTTCCATTAGTTAATTCTTAGTTCTTAAGTTTAAGTAATTAAAATTAGTTTAATTTTATGCTTTTAAATTATAGTTGCTAAAATTAGTTAAGTTAATTAGTTTTATTTAAGTTCATGCTTTTCAAATTAGTAGTTATATAAGTTTATGTTCTTATTTGAAAACATCCGAGATACCGAACAATTATCCTCTAGAGAATCGACTTGAGTCAACTTATTACCCTACAAGTGTCCTCGTACTCTTGCGAGCAAGCTTGAACATTTTAATAAAAAATATATATTTCGGGTGCATAAAATCTTGAATCATCCGCCTGATGCTTTGTACGAACATGAGAAGGAGGTGTTTGAAGAGAAAGTTGAGAAGGAGCCCGTTTGCCCTCTTTTAAGCCCAATTCTAACTTTACATGACTTTGAGGGCGTTGAGGCTTAGATAAAGGAAATGAAAAAGCATGGTTTGGTTGATAGACATTTCATTTGCTCGACGGATTTTCTAAGTCTTTATTTGATCGAGGATCACCCCGTGTTACCATTATCCTTTGATATATTCGAGGTGATCGATTACTCGCGGTTCTGACCTCAGAAGCTAGTTGGAGTGTTCACCCCTCGCATCTCGGGACATGCTTTTTGTGCCCGCCTTGGTGATTATCATAGCAAATTCTTGCTCTTGAAGAATACCAAGGCGTGGAACAATCGTCATTTATTTTTAGACCCGGGATGACATTGAACGCAAATGTCGTCAAGCTTTTGACGTTAAAAAAAAGCGTTTCTTGGGAGGCAACCCAAGCCTTTTAACTTTGTTTGTTTTTGTTTATTTTTTTTTCTTTTGTTTCAATCCTTCTTCGATGTTAAATCCCGTTGGATGATCTTGGATGATCAACTCATCACCACAAGCACGATTTCAGGTACGTCTCTCTCTTTCTCTTACCTTTTACCATACACAGCTTCAACTTTCGTATTATACAATGTGGACATTGTATGGTTTAAGTGTGGAGGGGTTTGTGTTTGATTAGTAAATTTTTGTATGCTTGCTTGTGGTTGGTTTGAGTCGTGTGTGTTTATATTAACTGGAACCTTGACGAAGTGACATGGTTAGATGCTTTGGTTAGGATATTTAGACTTTCGTTCAAACAATAGTGTGATTGTGGGGAATGAAGTGTAAAGAATCTATAAAGTTTTTTGTCCCCTATTCTATTCTTGTTTCGTTCTAACGAGTCGAATACTCTCTACTAGCCCCTTTTTTAGTTAACCTCTATAGGACTTTATGTAATATTTATTTTTAATGTTTGGAGACGTTAAAAGTCCATGTGCGAAATTGAGGAATGATATCAGTTGCACTTAGCATTGTAAGATTGGAGTCAATGAACTCTCATTTTTTATTTATGTAAATTATGCTCGCTTAGTACCTCATCCCTATGGGTACTCATAAAAAAAAGAGAGAGAGAGAGAGGAGAGAAAAATAAAAAGAAAAATAAAAAGACAAAGAAAAAGAGAAGAAAAAGAATAAAAAATAAGTTCATTTTTATTTCTTAGATTGTATTGTTAAAGAGGTGTATAGATGATTGGGCTAGTCGGGTGATGACTTGGCAGTTTGAGCAGGGATAGACTTTGGCCGAGGCATGGATGGGTGACGTACATGGAAGTCAACTTATTACTTTTAGGTGTTCGGAAGCTAGTCTAAATCTCTTATCTCAACGTTTTCGTGTCGTCCTTTTAGTTGAGTTTTCAATCCATTTAATGCATTAACTTCTTGAATCATTTGAATTCATTAGTGATTAGGTCATCGGGTAGTTAGCTTTTTCTTGTCTATGTCCAGATTCGATTTTGCTTGAGGACAAGCAAAAAGCTAAGTGTTGGGGAGTTGATTTGTACATTTTTGTATGTGATTTTCGTGTGTTTTTGCATTGTGTTTTGTTTGCTTTTACGTGTTTTAGGTTTATCTTTTTCTCATTTTTCTTCCTTTTGATGTTTTTTGTTCCATATCTCATTTAATGTTCTTCTACTTTATTTTATAATTAATCATCTAATTTTGCTTTACTTTCATGTTTCAGCTCAAAACGAAGAAGACAGGACGAGCGGCGTGCCGAAGTTCTACGGACGCACGCAACTAGAGCCCGCGTCGATCGACGTACTATCGACGCTTGGTCGATGCAAACTTCTAATTGTGTCGATCCTTTCTCGCGTCGGTCCCCGCACTGCCTAGTCGACGCGATAACCCTAGCACGCATCGACGTAGATGCTCTACCCGCGTCAGTCGACGCTCCGGTAGTTTGAGCGGTTATTTTTGGAAAAACCTATATAAACTCGTTGATCTCTTCAGAAAATGAGTGCTGGAACTTTGGGGAAGGTTCAAAAATTGCAGAGACCCCTCGGTTCTTGCCCCCTTTCGATCACATGCATAATTCGAGTTTAATAGTTCGTTGTTTTGTCATTTCAAGTTCGTTCGTCATTCAAGTTCATTCTTCGTAGTTGTAGACTCGTTCGATTGCTGCTGTTTTCTTTACGTCATAAGTGTTTCTGAACTTTGTTATTTGCTTTGTGTATTTGTCTTTGGTTTTCGTTGGATTTTAATGTTTTAATTTGGTTTCATTAATTTAGTTTCCTTTGTTCATCTCATTTTCAATTTGTACTCATTTGCTTTAGTAGTTTAGTTCTGATTTCTCGCAATCTTAGTTGTTTCGATGTTTGATAATTTTCATGCTTTTAATTTTTGAAATTCTGCTTTTGAATATGTTAATGCTTATAGGCTAGAATTTATCGTTCTAGTGCCTAGAGCCATTTAGAACCATCTCTTGGGATGATTCGACACTTAATCGACTAGTCGGGATTGACAACCCTGACTCGTAGGTAAGGTGCTCAATGAAATTCCTGAGTGATCGTGGAGATGATTCTAGCGCACTAGAACCCTCACTTTCTTAATCGTTTCAAGGCTTTTGATTTTATTATTCGCAGTTTAATTCATCGCATTAGATTTTAGAAACCTCAAACCAAAATGAATCGCGTGTTTAGTTTATTCTTTTCTTTCGTTTTCTCGTTCGTAAAACAAAATACCGGAATAACTTCCGATTAGTATTCCTTGTGATTCGACTTGAGTCCAACTTACCACCTACAACTGCTCCGTTCTCTTGCGGACAAGTTTTTTATTTTTTTAATAAAAAGTAGGTGTAAGAAGTTCGATTCAATTATGCATTTGGAAGCTGTTAAGTTTTCACATAATCAGATTGTTATTTTATTTTTCTTGCTTCTTTATAGAGAGAAACACAGTTAGAACGCAATCGGAGCCGATCTTTCTTCTGATGAGGTCTTTTGGTTCAAAACTGCCTATAACAGTGTAACTCTTAGGATATGAACACAAGTGAAATATGGTCCACAGATATATCCGCTTTTTTGCTATACTCGTTGTGTCAGATTTCTGAATGATTTTTGAATAATGGAATGTCGTTCATTTTATGTTTCCATATGATAAAAAAATCACCATTCATTTTCATTCCAAACGCAAAGTCCGACTTTTTATAAATGTTGAAATTTCGTTCAGTCATTAATAATTCATTTTATAATTATGCTTGCATTTGTGTTAATCCAAGTATTTGATTAATGAATTTGCTAGGGTGTCTAATTATACTTTCTCCTTTATATGTTTTTGGCTTCTCTTATAATTATCTAAAAGGCAAAACTTTCCGGAACAGTATTTTATAAAATAACGATCTGGAAAGTAATAATTTCTAGAACAGTTTTTGTAAAAGACGTTCTGGAAAGTATAACATTCCAGAACATCTTTTCTAAAAACCGTTCTGGAAAGTATAACTTTCCAGATCGTTATTTTTGAAAATACCGTTCTGGTATGTGACACTTTCCAGAACAGTTTTTCAAAAATACGTTCTAGAATGTTATACTTTCCAGGACGTCTTTTCTAAAAACCGTTCTGGAAAGTGTCACATACCAGAACAGCATGGAATGGTACCGTTCTAGAACATAAAATTTATTTTCTAGAACGAATTTTTTTTACCCTTCTAGAAAATCTGTCAATCTAGAAGGGTAAAAAAAGGCGTTCTGGAAAGTATAGACTTTCTAGAACTATGTCACTACAGAAGGCACATAAAGGCGTTCTAGATATGCAGAATTACCCTTTTGGATATGTAGTTTCTACATTAGTGTGTGGGCCATAAAATGAAAGGCCCACAATAAACCCTACCAACCTTCTCGCCTTTCGAAAAAACTTTGTGTCTTTTCATCTTTTCCCTCGCGCTGCCAACACAAAACACCCTTTCGTCCTCACTTAACCTCATTTCACCAAAAAATGAGCAAAATACACCAAATTTCTTCTGCAAAAACTTTCTTTTATGAGTTTCTGTAAAAACCGTAACGCACCAGCATTCCGCCTCAGAATCACCGATCAAGACGACGAGTAAGTCCCCTCAATCTTTTATTCTGATAATAATTGCTTTAATTTTCCTGAAAATTGCTGCGTTGCTGAGTATATTTTTTGTTACCCCATCCCATTGATTTGTTGATGATGAACATAGTTCCTTTGAACTCTGATCCTCAAAATCCTAACCCTTCAAGCCCAGACACTTCTTTTGAAGCTGAGTCTATCAAAATCCCTCTAGTGTATAAGAGGAATAAGAAAAAAAACTTGTACCCCGACCTAGTTTACGTGATAAACCAGCGGTTGATATTAGTTGGACCGAGATCAAAGCTCAGACTAGAGCTCATACTGAGGCTAGAGCCCTAATTGAAAATATAATCGAAGACCCCCCTTCATCACAACCTGCAATAGAAAACCTCCCCGAAGGCATCCCCATAGTTGAACCCGATATGCCTTCAACCTCCGAACACTTTCTCGCTAACCCATTAACTATAATACCTCCATATGCTCTTGCCGATCTACCTCCTCTACTTCAAGCTACTAGATAACCATACAGAACCCCTAGACGCTTCCCGATCGAAGCAAACTTGAGGAGTTTAAAAAAGCACTTAACCTCATTGAGACTGCTAAAATGGTCACCCCCAATATTCTTCAAACTGACCCAAATCTTCCTCCTCCCAATCACATCACAATCTTCGACGAGCTCCTCAAAGTAGGATTCGGGTTCCCCCCTCATTGGTTCTTTATTTATACTGCAAATAAGTATAGAGTCCCCCTCCTTCAAAGGACCCCTAATTCAATTAGGTTCCTAGCGAGATACTTGATCTTGTGTACATAATATGATGTTCAACCCGATCCAGGACTTTTTCATTTTTTCTTTTAAATAAAATATCAAAAAAGCTCTTTTTACCTCTCTACTCGCCTTAGAAAACCGCGCTTCTTGGTTCCATCATCAAAAGTGCCCGAATGGCGAAACAAGATATTTTTTTATTCACAACACCTAGACCTGGACATTCCACACCGATCAAAAACACTATACCCCTAAATAAGACTCACCCATAAACAAGTTTCCACTTAAATACTCTTTCCTGACACATCTAACCTATTCTACTTGTTCTTCGCAACATAGTTCGAACCTCTAGTAAATGTTCTATCGAATCACTTCCTGATGACCTCCTCTAAGAATGAGCTACAAAAGACCTGCGACGAGCTAACAGCTCAGGCCGAGAAACAAATGCAACAGTTTTCCTTAACACAAGGAGAGATGGATGAAGCATGTTGCTAATTGACAACTCGGGAGGAAGAGCTGAATATTTCGAAGAGACAAGTGGAAACTTTGAAGGACGAAACAGCTCGCTTGAAGGGTTAAGACACTCAATCAGGGGATCGCATATTGAAACTGGAAGAGCTGTTGCGGGAGAAAGAAAGGAAGGTATGAGAGTTTTGATGCATAGCTCATGAGCAAGGTGTTGCTGAAGGTCACCGCACGTTCTGAGGAGCGAGGTGGGCAGAAAGTTCTGGATGCATACAGGGAGGAATTAATGAAGTTTTATAAGAACACAACCCTCTGTCTAGGCAAAATGGGAAGAGGAGGCCGAGAATGGATCCGCTTTACTGTAGAGCGGATAAAGGCTAAGCTTGCCACAATCAACATTACCTTTGAGCCTGATGTGGAGAGTATCATCGATGCACTACCGGACTTTACTTTCTTGAAGGACGGTCAGACTCAACCATAAAAGCAAAATGGTGGATCCCGTGTAAGGGTGATAATATTCTACAGGCCGGTCTTGGTGCGGATCTAGAAGCTCCCCTAGATGAACTGCTTGGACCTTCCTCATAAATTCCACCTTTTTTAAATACTAAATTATTGTATGTACAAAACTTATTTTGATGCCTTAACTTAGTATATTTTCTCTTATGTTATTTGTTGTGCACAAGCTACCAAAGAGTGGATACCGAGAACACCCAAAACTATTAATAAGACCATATCCAACCAAAAGTAATGTAGGTCCAAGAAAATTTCAAAGATTAAGACTTCACTGAGTCTCCAAAGTTGATTTAGGTTGCACTACTATAAACCCGTTTTATACATAATCCCCATAAAACCCATAAAAAGTGTATATTTCGATCCCTAACGAACAGCATGCCACAAAACCATGTGTAAAAATATGTAAATCAAACATATCTTTCTTCCAGGAAATCCCAGACTATGTAAGCCAAACAATGTCAAGGATATGTAAAAACATGAAAACCAAACATGCTCTTACACATAATCAAACAAAAATCTAAATCCAAAAAAAGACCTAAACAGCCTAACAAAGAACACGTGACCAAAATATAACACCCAAAAATCAAGCTATTCATGAATAAGTAAAGCACATAAGCTCATATGATACAATTACTGAGAAAAAACATGTAAACCAAACATGTATCTTCCCAAAGCATCCTAGAATATGTAAATCAAACATATTCACGAGTACATTCACAAATATGTGCGAACATGTAAATTAAACACGTTTTCACACAAAAATCCAACCATCACCATGCCAGATAATTCCATCACCAATCCTCATAAGAGAATCAAGATTTAACCATAAAACCATAAGAGATTCAAAAAATGTCATAAAAATCTGTTATTTATTATTGATGTGTACCAACCCATAAAAGTGCAATACGAATCCTTCACCGACCTACAGAAGAGTCGAACCATAATATAAATATAAGTTAAAAGTGCAATATGAATCCATCGCTGACCTACAGAAGTGTCGGTCCATTAGTTAAAATAGGAGTGAGATAGTATAAGCCTATCGTCCAAAGAGCTATGCATAATACCTCTACACATGACAGATAATCCAGCTTCTCGGTAAAGCTTTCCCTTTTGCATCTTTTAGCACGTATGCTCCCCATTGTAGTACCTTAGTAACCTTGAATGGCCCTATAAAATTTTTATTAACTTCCTTTGCAGTGTAAATTGCATCAGCCCGCTTCCATACGAGGTTGCCGACTTGGAAGTACCTCCGTTTAACCTTTTTCTTAAAGACTACTTGAATCTACAGTTGGTACCTTTCTACGCGCGCTGCACCCTTATCGAGTATTTCATCAATGGTTTCGATAGTCCCCCTTGCCAGTCGTTTATTTTGCTCGACATTGAATGTAACAGCCACTATGAACCTCCCACTATTTCTACCGGGATGACAGCTTCCATACCCTAGACCAAGCTAAAAGGTGATTCGCTAGTATTAGTTCGTGGAGCAGTTCGATAAGCCCATAAGACCGATGCGAGCTCCTCATGCCAAAGTCCTCCCACCTTTTCTAGCCATAACATAATTCCCTGCACAATAATGGGATTAATAACCTCAACCTGTCCATTAGATTGGGGATGCGCTACAGAAGCAAAGGGTTGCTTCATCCCCATCTGCTTGCTCCAATCCTGAATCATCTGCCCATTAAACTGGGTTCCATTGTCTCAAACCAACACTCTTGGGATGCCATACCTGCAAAAAAATATTGTTAAATATAAAATCCATTATTTCCTATTTGCATATGCCCGTTACAGCTTCGGCCTCCACCCATTTTGTGAAATAATCCAACGCGACCAAAAAATACTTCTTGCTGCCAGGCGTCTTTGAGAAAGCCCCCACGATATCAATTACCCATTATGGAAAGGGACAAGACGAGCTCATCACCATCATGTCTTATGTGGGCACATTAATGATAGGCGCATGCATTTAACACTTCTTGCAAGTCCTAACTAGGTCACTCGCCATACTTTTCATCCCGGACAAAAGAAACCAGCCCGCATTGTCATCCCAACAAGTGCCCTGTTTTTCGCATGATCCCCACAATAACCTTCATGTACTTCCCGCAATACCTCTAACCCTTCCTCCTTCGCCAAACACTTTAAGTACAGGCCGAAGTGCGACCTCTTGTATAGGTCTCCAGTCATCAGAAAAAAGCATTCCTAGCCTCTTTAGTCAACAACTGTCCAGCTCCTGCAACCACCTTTTCGAGAGTCCCTCAAATTGGTGCTCACCAATCTTATTTCATATGAATCTCATAACCTTTTCCCCCTTATCCACACTGCTATGTCCCAGTTCCATCAGTGTGACCTTTCTTGTATCATAGGTACCCAATACCCCTGCCATCCTGCTGAGCTGATCAACCCAAATATTATCAGCCCGCGGTAAATGTTCTAACTTAAACTCCTCAAACTGCATCACTGCCTCCTTTAGATTTTTCAATTATTCTTGCATACGATCTTCTCTTGCTTCAAAAGACCCGTCCAACTGGCGAGCTACCAGTTGCGAGTCCGTATAAGAATTAACCCTCCGTGATCCCAGTTCACCCTCCATCTTTATCCCTTGCAACAATGTCTCATACTCAGTTTCATTATAAGATGCCTTAAAACCCAGCTTGATTGCAAAATCAAGATTTTCTCCTTCCAGGCTAGTTAGGAGAATACCTAGCCCAGCTCCACACTCCATAGGTTATCCATCTGTATGTAGTAACCATGCTTTCTGCTCAACTTCCTGTATACCCGGGCTCGACATCTCTTGAAGAAAATCAGCTAACACTTGTGCCTTAATAGTCGTTCTAGGCTCATATACAACATCATATTCGTCGAGCTCTACAGCCCACTTTACCAGCCTTCTTGACAAATTTGAGTTACCTAAAACCTTATGGCCAAAAAAATAGGGTCGCGGCTTCCTCGCCTTATAGATCAATGCAAACCCTCCCTTTTCCAGCTCAGAATAATTCAGCTCAGTGCCCCTTAACATCCTGTTTATATAGTAAATGGGATTTTGTACGCCTGCTTCCTCCTGAATGAGCACCGAACTTACCGCGGCCTCTCCAACAGATATATATAGAATCAAGTCTTTACCTAGCATTAGCTTGGTTAATAATGGTATCTCCGCTCGGTACTCCTTAAGATTATCAAAAACTTTCGCAGCCTCCTCTGTCCATTCAAACTTGGACCATTTTCTGAGCATCCTAAAGAAGGGTACGCCCTTTTCTGTCGACCTTCAAATGATACAACTAAGACATGCAATTTGACCATTAAATACCTGTACATCGCGTACCGTTCGAGGATTTGGCATCTCCATAACAGCTCGCACCTTCTATGTATTTACTTCAATATCCCTTTTAGTCACCATGTACCCCAAGAACTTCCCAGATCGCACACCAAATGCATACTTCTTTGGATTGAGTTTCATCCCATATTGCCTAAGTATAATAAAGGCTTTCCTCAGATCTTCCACATGAGAATCTGCCTTCTTGATCTTTACCAGCATGTCGTCTACATAAAATTCCATGGTAAACCCCAACAGTTCTTTAAACATTTTATCCACTAATCTTGATAGGTCGCATCTACATTCTTAAACCCAAATGGCATAGACACAAAACAATATATACTTGTCGAGGTGACAAATCTCACCTTGGGTTGATCCTCATTTGCTAGTGGGATTTGATGATACCCTTGTGACTCATCATGCTTAAGAGTTCACAGCCGGAGGTTAAATCAACCAACTGATCGATATGTGGAAGTGGATAATGATATTTTGGGCATGTCTTGTTTAGGTTGCGAAAGTCTACGCACATCCTCCACTTCTATCATAGTTTAGGCACCATCACAACTTTAGATAAATACTTAGGGAATTGGATTTCCCAAATATGTCTTGCCTTTAGCAATTTCTGCACCTCCTCCTCAATTACTTTATCCATCTCTGCTCCAAAATATCTCCTTTTTTGCCTAACAGACCGTGCTCCTGGATCAGCATTCAAATGATGTTGGGCGACCTCTGGGATACTCTTGGGAGATCTCCATCCCAAAATCAAAGATGTCTCGAAACTCCCTTAATAACGCTATCAACTCATCCTTTATCGCCTCTGGCATTTGGGTTCCTATTTTTGTGGTGTATTCCGGGAAACCTTATTCTAATGAGATCTCCATTAACTATTCATGTGGGCGAACAAAATCCTCCTCCTCCCTCCTTTTCTTGGAGCTAAGCACTCCCTACTGCACATCTTCCATCCTCTCTCATTTTTTTCTCACTCGAACCTTTCCGAACGTTCACCTGATAGCACGACCTAGCGACCTGCTGTCCTGATACAACCTCGCCTACCTTATCTCTCAGTGGATAATTAATACTCATCTGATAAGTAGAAATCATTGCCTTGAATGTGTTAAGAGCAGGTCGCCCCAATATCGCATTGTAAGCCGATCGTCCATGGACAATCAAGAATTTCAAACCCCTTTTTACTCGTAGCTCCCCTTTGACCAAAACCACCGGGAGTATTAGCTCACCCTTCGTAATGACCTGTGCACCATTAAAAGCGTAGATCGGTGTATTCACTGGTCGCACCTTTGTTTCCAAGCTCATCTGTTCTAGGCAGTCCAAGTATATGATGTTAGCAGAGCTTCCATTATCGACAAATATCCTTCCAACCTCGTACCTCACTATTTCTGCTTCAATTACTAGCACATCATTATGGTCTACCTGTAGACTTCGTCGCTCGTTAGGACCGAACGATATTATTGGTCCCGATGTTGGTGGTTGCTTATTGATGACAACGACCTCATGTGGTCCAGGTCATGCTGCCTTTGCATCTTTCTTCCTTGCAATATTCGTGTCTCCATCTTTTGGCCCTCCCAAAATCATGTTAATTTTCCCTTTGTTTCCTCCTGCCCTTCTATGTTCATTCCATTTTTAGCCTCCTTGTTGTGGTTGTCTCCCGACCTGGTTCGGGGGTGGACCCCTTTGAGGTGGGGGTGGCAGGGGATGTACGGGTTCACGTGGTTCCCTATATCTGTATATAACTTCCTTCAAGTGCCCTACCTTGATAAGCCTTTCTATTTCATCTCGGAGATGCCTGCATCTCTCTGTAGAGTGACCATAATTATTATGAAATAATCAAAAGAATTCAGAACTCAGGTTAGTAGGGATTTATGCTCAATTCTCTGGCCATTTTATGGCGTTAGGTATTAAGTGCTCCATGGTTGCGAACAACCTTGCTTGCGGCTAAGCCAAGGTTCTAAAGTTTTCATCTCTCCAGTCTTTCATATCCACCCTGGGCACTACTCTTACACCTGTGCTAGGGGTCAAGAGCTCGTGCACAACTCGTTGTGGTTCTATCCTAGGTTCTGACCTCTTAGAAATGATCCTTCCAGGGTCTGTCATCTCGATACCGAACCTTAATCGATGTTCCTCTTCAGCTTCCCCCACCTCTATATATTCATCACATCATTCAAGAGCCTCGTCATATGTTCACGCAGCTTTCTTGGCTAGATATTTGCATAGATCTTTCCTCCTTAACCCTTGATGTAAATCCCCATCTTTCGTCCCGTCCGTAGATGTAGGTACTTCTAACGTGGAGTTAGTGAACCGATTGACATAGTGCTTCAGACTTTCCTCCGACGCTTCACCATTGTAAATAGAGATTGTGCCGTTTTTGTGTGATGTTTAACGCTGGCGAATTGGTTAAAAATGCAGCCATCAGTACCCGGAAGCTGGTGACTCTACCTGGTGCTAACTGATGAAACAAATCTTGTGCGATTCCTCTCAAAGTAGATAGGAAGGCCCGGCATCTCACAACGTCTGTATATTTATGTAATGCCGCCTCGTTTTTTAAAAGTTGCATGTGCCGGGTGGGATCGGTCAACCCATGATATTTAAAATCCAATGTCTTATATCCCTTTGGTAATACAGCCTGTAATATGTCCTCCGAGAAAGGATGCCCCCTCTTCTCATCAGGTCTTGCTCCAACGACCTGTCTTTACAAAGCTAGTAACGCTTCTTGCATATCCCTAAATGCCCGAGTACCTGGTCCCACTTTATCATCCATTCTTTGCTCATAACGCCGACCTCGACGTTTGTACAATCTTTTTCATGGTTCATAATCCGTGAACAATTCTTCACTTTCACTATCCTCCCTTTCCGAATCATAACGCCGACGTCGGTTTTTACACGTTTTATGCTTTGATCCAGCACCCCCAGGTCGCCCACCTCTGGTATTATCCTCCTTGCCTTTCTCTTGTTTATAACATTGATCCTGTGACCCTCCTTCCATGCGTAGGCGATCCTTGGTATGGTCATCCTAAGAGGATGACGTAGAATATTCTGCATATCTTCGTTTGCTTGAGCTTTTCAATAGCTCGCGGCTTGGTTTCCATGGGTAAGACTCCCAATTCCTTTCTTGCATCTCCTGTTGTCTATTTGGAGATACCAATCCTATTAAGCCCTCCAAGAGCCCCTTGTCAACATAACAAGGTTTATCGTTTGGAAACTCCTTTCACTCCGTCGTTCCTACCTGGATTGTCCTTTGGCTGGTAATCTTGGGGAACTCTTTCTGAGGCTCTTCTCCTGTTTTGTTTGTGTTTCTCCTTCCTAGTGAAAGTGGTGGTGTGGTGGCAGGCTTCTGAACCGTCAGTTCTCCCAAGGGAGGTGTTGGCCCACCCTTTGTTTTTTTGTCTTTGTATGCGTCTTTGTTTGCTTCCTTTGGCTTGCTTGATCCATGACCAAAATCCTGAACCGTAGGTGGCATAGTTCTTTTTTTCATGTTGCGTTTATGAATAGTCTCACGTCTTTTGCTCAAGAACTCGATGTCACTCTTTCCCACAAACGGCGTCACTTGATGCGATCAAAAAGATTGGTACCTCAAGAAAATGTGTACTAACCTTAGTTACGTAGTCAGCGACCTGAATAGCTCTGAATACGTGATCAGCGACCTGATTGATCTCCAGAAGACTCCTGGCGACCTGATCGATCCTTCAAAACAACACCCAATGCCATGGCGGTGGACGGCCTCGTCGTAGGCCCTCCGATGCTTAAGTTAGAGATGCGAGAGCCCAAAATAAGTAGGATATGAAATCAACTTAGAGAAAATAATGAGGCCTGAGTCCTCTTTATATATATAAGAGAAGTATTCCCCAAGTTAGGGTTACCTTCTCCCACTATAATATCATAAATATCACAACCGTCTTAGAATTAAGATTTCTCATGTATGTAAAGTTCTCATAAATAATAAAACTCTCGCTAAATTACTAGAATAGCCATGGGCTTATAATTCTATTCATGTGTGTAATTCGCTGGGACCCCACAAGACAACCCATATTTGCCTGTTAAGGCTCAAAAACCATGAGACCCAACACTCAACGCCGAGTTACTACCCGACACCGAGCTGGTATAATAGTACATGTATCATAAGAGCTCGCTATCTCACATAAGAGTTCGTCACTCCTATGCATCATGTCGCTACTTCTTAGAACAACTCGTTTAGCTCCCAGAAGGATTTGTTCCTCCTAAGAAATGAGGTCGCTTACCCGAATTTCCATAAATATCTAGCCGACGTGAATATTTAATTACGTATCACATAATAATAATAATAATAATAATAATAATAATAATAATAATAAGTTACAAACATTACGAAACATACATAGTCAATTAATCGATTATATATACATAAATAAATATGGATGCATGCATTTGTAATGATGAAGTTTCGTTTGCGAGCGTTGAGAGTTCTTTGCTCAATCTCCAAAACGAGAAAAATGCGTCTATCATCGTCACCCATTTTGGCCTCATATGCGTTCAAACCCACCAACTGACCCATCATTGCTAATTTAGCCTTTAGCATGTATTGTTGTCCTTGTCCATTGCATATATATCTTAGACTGAATGACAGCGCATTGCGGCGCCGGTAATTTAATATTTATAATTTCTTCTTCCGGTAAATTAAGATTCATTTTATGAGAAGTGTAATAAAACATACTAACGAATGGAGACGTTCATGGGTAATAAAAAATTAATTTATCGTCGTATAAAATTTTAATATATGATCAGATATAATCGGTAAATATCATAATATATAATTAACACTCTAAATTTAAAAAATGAACTCTAAAATAAAAAATTAAATTACACTCAAAATGAAAAATTAAAATCTAAATCGTGACAATTATATTTAATAATATATACCAACTAGATATGACGATTTATTAATATTGTATGCGATAACTGAATTTTGTCGGTTTCATACTATCAGGTGCACTTAAGTTCACGTAAGAAATTGTCCAACGAATAAGGGAGTTTTTGTGATTAAGACAACATTACTACTAATTGCAGTAGATTTGACAGTACTAGTGATGGCAATAGATTTGGCCACTATTGTGGAACCTATGGTTCCGACTCTAAAACCGAAACCGTAGTCTTACCATTCCGGTTCAAAATCGAAATTGAATTTTAACTGAAATCGTCTATTTTTTATTATTTTTAATATTATTTAAATCTTAAATAATATTTTTGATTATATATATAGTTTATAATATTTTTTATAAATATAATACATTATAATATATATATATATATATATAATTAAAAAAATCAAGGAACCGCCGGTCCGGTTCTGAAACAACTGGTTCCACGGATTTTTGAAAACCTGGAACCGTAATCGAAACCTTTAAAGCCGGTTTCGGTTCCGTAACTGATGACCACGGTTCTAGTTTTTTAACTGTTGACCACGGTTCCAATTACGGTTTTTAATTCGATTCCGCTTTCATTTGGCCAGGTCTAAAATGCAGGTAATAAAGTTTAACTCAAGTGAAAATAAAGAAAACTTACGGTTTGGCCAGGTCTAAGTCGCATGTAATAAAAATAAACTCAAGTGAAACGAAAAATACTTGATGAAAATAATAAAAAGAAAACTTACGGTCCACGGTTCCGTCTACACCTTCGTTAGATTAAATCTAATTAATTGTGATGCATAATTCTACAATTTCTCTGAAATAATTTGTCCTAAATAACAATAAACACTGTTATCTGAATTTTTCATTACTGAATAATTAACCGAAAAAAACTTTTCGATTAAATCTAACTATTGGATAATGTTATCCAGATTTAATGTAATAACAACTTTTTGAACTAAGAAAATAGGCTAATTTAAGTAATAAAATCATAAGTTTAATTTATTTAACTTTACTTGTATTATCCTTAATAGTGTGAATATTAATTGTTACGAATGATTCAAATACGACAACAATTACAAATTGAAGGTTTAATTTTATCGACATATAAAATTTAATTTAGTGATCAAATCAGAATAGGTAAAAAAAAATATATTATGCTTAAATAAAGATAATAATAACACAATATATTTTAAAAAAATAATAAAATGACTACATAAATTATTTATGATATAATAAAATCATATAATTATTTAATATATATCCGGAGGTTAAAGAAACAAACTACTCATACGCCGCATTCATATATAATTATAAAATTAAATTGAGAAATGATTGCGAAAGACGAAAAGTGAAACAAATCTCAATATGCTCCTTTGCATCTTCTCTCTTCAATTGCGAATGTCTGAGGACCTGCTACTATGCGTAATACTGTTAACAAATCGTATGTTTGCGAACATAAACTCATTTGAGCTTGTTCGAAAACATTCAAGGCTAAGACTCGTTTATTTAATAATTGAGTCGAGCTCGAATAGAAAATAAGTTTATTTAATAATCGAATAAAGACGAGCATGTTTGCGAATATTATGTGCACGTACGTACATATGCATATATATATTTATATATATATGTGTATATAGGGTTGGGTTCAAATGTAACCATGTCAATAAATGGGAACCTAAAAATCAATATTGACCATTAGATTGGATAATCTTTATGGTTGAGATTATAACATGTCAGCATGGTAATAATTTAAAAAAAATTATTAAATAATTAAAAAGGGTATTTTGGACATATAACGACGTTTATGAAGAGTACTAAATTGCTTTTTAGAAAGCACAACGAATATATAACTACAAATTCAAATATTTATAATAAAACTCAAATATTCAACGAACCATAATTTTTTTAATTTTTATTCATTTTTAATGAAATATATATCAAATTAATCACATTCTCAAGATATACGATTTGAGATACATATTGCATATTTAAAAATGTAAAAATAAATAAATATAATTAAATTTAAAAATTTGAATATTAAAATCATTGTATATGACTATTTATAGCACTACACTAGTCTTCAGCAGTGATTTTTTCTTATGTTGGCAGTGCTAGTTTTTTTGGAGTGCTTTCTTAATATTGTTGCGGCGCTTTTTTTAATACACAACCAAAACCCAAACAACCAATCAACCGCCCCATCACCGTCGCCACCCGGTGCCCCTGCCAATTTCTCCCAAAAGCACCGGGGTATTCCTCTAAAAAGTACCGGGCCCCAATTCAAAAAGCACTTGGTCGCCACCCAGTGCCCCTGGCGATTTCTCCCCAAAGCACCGGGGGATTTCTCCCAGAAGCACCGGAATCGGCTGGGGCGGCGCGTCATTTTTTCAGCAGCGGCTGGAGGAGAAAGCTGGCGGCGACGGCGGAAATCGACTGGAGCGTGACCACCGCCGAGGGCTACGACATGGCCAGCGTCTCCCGTCCGAGCCAAACCACCACCACCGCCGTCCAAATACATCGCCATCACCCATCACCGGGGGCCAGACTCACCACCTGAACAGCGCCACACCTCCCACAGCCCGATTCAAAACTCGGGACCCAACAACCCCCACGTCGAACCATTCGGATCGCCAAACCCCAAACTGCCAATCCATCAACCACCGGCCGAACCAACCACCCCGAACCACCGTCCACTTCAACCATAGCCAAACCACGGCTAATCCCAATCGGCAACACCGCCCAAATCGGCCGAGTCGAACCGCGGCCCGATCCCAATCGCCAACACCACAGCGTGAGGAAGCGGCCGTGGGGGCGGTGGTCGGCGGAGATACGCGACCAGATAGGGCGCTGCCGCCACTGGCTCGGCACGTTCGACACGCCGGAGGAGGCGGCGTGTGCTTACGATGCGGCGGCGAAGCGGCTGCGGGGAAACGCTCGCCGACATCGACCAGTTCCTCTTCGAGAATTTCAGATTGAGAGGATGCGGCGGAAGACGGCAAAGAAGTAAAGTCGAGGCGCGACGATGCCAAAACGGCAGCGTTTCTGATCGATTCGCCGGGTCTTCTCGGGGAATCCGGCGACGACGACGTCAAAATGGGCCTCCGCCGCTGCGCGACGTTCGAGTGATGGAGAGGTTGCCGATCTTCTACTGCCCGGTTCACCACCGACAACCGAAGGGGAGGGGCAACCGCCGCCGATTCTGACTGGAGAAGGAAGGAGATTGCAGAGAGGGTTATGGCCGAATTCTGTGTTGGAAAGATAAACATGAGAAACGGGGGAGAAAATAAGGGGCTGGACGAATTAGGTTAATCATATTTGGTATTTAATCTGATTAAAGCATTTGTTAAAATACATAAACACCCTTCTCCTTCCATATATATAAATTAATGAATTTAAAAAAAAGAAAAAATCTGGTCCACACATTTTATTAGATCTACGGCCTGGATTGATCCCTAGGTTCGTATATATTGACGTGGATTTCATTTGAACCCAATCCTATGTGTATATATATATGTATAGGATTAGGTTCAAATGAGAACCATGTTCCTATATGTGAACCTAGGGTCAATTATAGGCCTTAGATCTAATTAAATGGATGGATCAGATTTTTTGTGTATTTCCTTATTTATTTAAAAGCATTATGATTGTATAATAAAAGCACTACGGGTGTATATAACTAAAAATAATAATAAAGCACTGTGATTGTATAATAAAAACGCTGTTGGTATATAATAAAAGCACTAGTTCGCAGGTTCGCATATATATATATATAGGTATAGGATCATATGAGAATGGATACGTATGTGAGATATGAGAATAAATTCTTACCAATCATTTTAATGCCTTTATAAAAATTATCCAGTGGTATTTCTGTAATTATTAGACATCAGGTATGGTTGAAGAGAAGTCGTACCCCTCTCACACTTCTCGAAAAAATCTCAGAAAAAACCCCCCTCTTTTCTCCTTCGCCATTAATGGATCCCGGGACATAGCGATTCGGTAACTTATGCATCTGGTCCACTAAATAGGTTACACCTTCATTCTGTGGAACCGGCGTCGGAACTTTGGTCACCTCCTCTTCTTCCTTCTCTTGATCGACTACACCATTATCAATCTTCTTCTCATTTCGAAGGACAGGAACAGCTAAGTACTGCTCTGGTTTACTTGGAAGTTTGTCCTTCTCGTTCGACATTTTTGCCACATAAGCTGCTATTTGACCCATCATTGCCTCAATATTCTTCGTGCTCTTAGAAAGGTCATTTACCTTCACTTTAAGATCATTTACCTGTACATTAACTTCCGTAAGTCCGCCCCAGTTACGAATGGTCCTAGCTACTTGATTTGCTGCCACACCAACAACGGATCGTCTAGTTTAACTTGAGTAGGTCCTTGCCCCTTCGTAGGATATTTAGTTGGTGGAGGTGTGGGCAGGTACTGTGGGTCGGTTTGCAGAGGCATCGACACATGATTTGGGTCTCAGGACCAAACTTGAGATTTGGGTAATCACGCCAACCTGGATTGTACGTGTTCGAGTAGGGGTTATAGTCCTTTGTTAATTTCTTCCCGGAAATAGGAGGTTGGTTGTGATAATTCTGAATGGCATTAACTTCCTCCTGTGTCTCTTCATCAAACTTCACCTGGCATTCATTTTTCAAATGTCCTCGTGCTCCGCAATGACCACATACTTCAATGGCCTTTTTCGAAGAAGCTGACTCGCTAGCTCGACTTTTAGGGCTGCCATCTCTTTGTCCATTTCCTCAAACCTCTTGTTGTCTTCCCTTTGAGTTACATAGACTTTATTGACCTTATGTTTCCGAGGTCAAGATTTTTTTTGCCTGGATTTTTTTGCTCATCTTTTCTAACACCTTCTTGGCTTCTGGTGCAGTTAAATCCCCAAAATCACCTCCGGACGTCGTCAACTTGACTCTTGCATATCGGTGACAACCCTTCATAGATATAAGTATTCACCGTAGCAAAGGAATTGTTGTAATGTAGGCACGCTTGCAAAAGTGCCTTATAGCGCTCCCATTCTTCGTGGAATAACTCACCATCTTGCTGATCAAAACTAGCGATTTGTCTCCTAAGCTTCCCCATTGTCTGGGATGAATAAGACTGGTTCACGAATTTCTGATAAACCATATCCCAGTCTTTCAGTGATCTCGACTCAATATAGAGAAGCCAAGACTTAGCTGTATCATTCAGGCTGCTCGAGAAACATCTCATTTGCAACTCTTCGAGACTAAGTCCCTTGGTTGGAATCCCACTAACTATGGCATAAAACTCCTATATAAAGTCCAACGGGTCTTTGTGATAATGACCATTAACGTCGGAAGCTGATTGGCGAAGTTCGGTTTCAACTTAAAATCTGGTAGCCTGCAACACGATAGCAGAACTGTAAGGTCCAACCTATGGGCATGCCAAATCACACTGATGAGGCTCTCGTGCACATCGTGCAATTCTATCTCTATCATGAAATCTCTCATAATTTCTTCATGCGCATACTTCTCATCAAAATTGATCCTTTCATAACTTTTGTTCTGTTCATTTGACAAGTTATTCACACGTCTATTTATTGGGGGGGSGGGGGAGGAACTGCTTGAAATTGGTATGCCTTCCCAAGAAAGCGTATGAGGTGTTTTCCAGGAAGCAAAGAAGGAATGCACAAAAGAACGACATACCTCCCTCAACCTTGGGGCTGAGATATTTATAGTTCTTCCCAGTGGGGACCCTTTCCGGGATCTAGGGAACAAGGGCCGCGAATCAGGGGCCGTTGAGGCAACAAATTCTGAGAAGTGGTCCCACTTGTCTTTCTCAAAGGGGGTCAGGAGACCAGTTCTTCCCTGGGCCCACTTTTCCCTCAATTCTGTCCACCTCGGGACGATCATGTTTTCTAGAAGGAGCCAGGTCGAACCTTACCCAGGCTTGAACTGTCCCGATCTCCTTTTTATTATCCCAGGTCAGGTCTACAGTCTTGACTTATCCTTAACTGATCTTCTAATGACTTTCCCAAGGATCTCTTCTAGATATCAGCTCAGCGTAATCTTCTTTATAGAGGAGATCAGGCCTTGCTTTAAGAGGAAGATCTGACCGAAAGCACTGGTCACTCTGGTCCGACCGTGCTTATCTAGTGGCTTCCCAAATCAGGTCTACCCACACCAGGTCCGACCTATTCTTGTCACATCAACTCCTCCCCCAAAATTAGTGAGGGTAGAGCTGTAAGAGCTTCATGGTTATCTCATTATAGGATGGTCCCACCTCCTTTAGTGCTTCTCGTATCAATGTGAATCCCGAGAAATCCGCTCGACAACCAGGCTTAATTATTGGCATTAGCAGTGTCGGCCCACATTCCCAAATGGTCTCCATTCCCACGTCTTCTCAAATACTGACAGGTTGGTGGCACATGTCCTACCCCAGGACGATTGACTTTCAAGCTTATTACCTAGGGTACTGTCCACATTAAATGCGGGGATCCCATCAAATCTCGCCTCTCTCGATTCCCATTTTTCAAATTTACCCACTTGCCTTTTTGTCCCTCCACGTCTCTTTTTCCCTTCACTTTTCAAATTCTATTTTCACAACTTCTCGAATTCTCCCTTTTTCCTCTCTAGCATTCCGGCGAGTTTCTCCATTTCAAATTTTCTTCATCCAGCTTCGATTTGTTCGGTAACTAGGTACTTCCTTATTTCTTCTCACATCCTTTAATTATGTCGACTTCTTCATCTTCTAATTCGGATATGGGGACCTCGTCGGAGCATCCGGCGAATTCCACTTCCTCCGTAGATTTATCATTGTCTGAGTCACCCCCGGCGGCTCCTCCGGCAAAGGTTCCGCCGGCTTTCCCTTACCTTCCCGGTGACAATGTCTCCTCGATAGTGAGTAACCAAACTCTTAAGGAGATACACATACCTGCGATATTTCCGATGCATTCACTTTTACCAGTCCGGCACCGGACGAGAGGGATTCATCGCCTCCCCCTCACCATCTGACTTTCTACGTGGACCAATTCCACGCCATCCTGAGTTTACCCGTTCATCCCTTCATTCTAGCCATTTCCCGGATGTACCCAATTCCAGTATACCAGCTCCTGCCCAACGCCTTCCGGGTTATGGCGGGCTTTCACCTGGCAGCGCAATATTCCGGGATAACTCCCATAACCCAACTTTTCTACTCCCTATTTCTAGCTAAAAGCGCTTCTGGATTTTTCTATCTTTCTGCCAGATCAGATGTTCACTTCTTGACAGATCTTCCTACTTCTCACAAGGCCTGGAGAAAGAAGTTCTTTTATTTTCAATGTTCCGGAGATTGGGGCTTCTCTACTACTCGGATTAACATGTTGCCTCCACAAGCACTATTAACGCGTGGTGAGAGACCACCACACATAGCCAAGCAAATCAACCTCCTTAACGCTATACCTCTGGACATATCCTCAGTCCTTAAACCTGAACTTTTATCCTTTTTTATCTCTCAAAACCAGAGCGGACCTCTGCCTCCTCACATTGGTATAATCCAGCACTGTCAGTTCACCTCTTTTCGTCAGTTGTCGATATTTATCGTTTATAACTCCATGTATTTTTTCTTATTTCAATAAATATGTTGCAAGCACGTCTGGCTTCCAAAGCGAAGAAGACTGCGGGAGGGGGTCAAAAAAGCCCCCTAGGAGAATCCTTTCGAGATTCTCCTACCTCGGTGGAGGTTACCTTAGTAGCACCTCTGCAAAACCAGCCCTCAGAGCAAAACCAGGCAGCTCTCTCCAATGTCACTCCTCCTGGGACAGTGAGGAGGAATCCGGAGCTGGCAAGGAGAGCTGCACCCGAGCCAGCAGCTCCAGCTCAGACAATCCTGTCCTCAGAAAGTCCTGGGGAGGATCAACAGTTGCAGCGAAGGAAAAGGAGGCGAGCCGAACCTAAGGTCGTCCCCGAGGTAGTCTTTCAGGTTCCTCCATACCCCAATCAGGCCTTTTTCAACAGGTCGGTCATGAACTATCCTGGAGAAGTGGCCAGACAGTTCATGATGGGACTAGCTCCCACAGCCGACCGTCGTACCGTTGACAAGATGTCCCACCCAGATCTGGTGGAGTCTTACTGCTAGGCGGAGGCACAAGTGAGGCATTCATCACTCATCGTATCTTTTCGAAATTTCTCACTCATATTATTATTATTATTATTATTATTATTATTATTATTATTATTATTATTATTATTATTATTTATTTTTTCTTTAGGCGGTGGTATTCAGGGCTTCTTTGCTAGCCCGGGCGCGCGGCTCTCTGCTACAAGCAGATTTGAAGAGGGAAGTTGAAGTCCTAAAGAAGCAGAAATAGAACTTATTGGCTAAGAATCACGGCCTCAGCGGGGATATGGAGCTGCTCAAGGCAGAGCTAGCGGGTTCCAAAGCTGCAATGCATGAGTCGCAAGAATCTGAGGGCAGGCAGCGGGCACAAGCCATCCTCCTGGAGGAAGAGGTTAAAGAGCTCAAGGACAAGGCCAAGAAAGCCAGAGCTGAGGGTGAGACCGACGGAGAAGTCAAGGGCCGCAGTGAAGGACGGGCAGAGGGGAGGCTAGAGTTTCTTAACTCCGAGGAAGGGTTGCGCCTGATCGAGCTAGCCCGGGAGACCACACACCGAGCCTTCCTTGGGTCGGTGGAGCTGTACGATCTCCTAGTCCCTGAGGCCGAGGTCTTCTTTTGTCTAGGAGTGGATGCTCATGCCAAGTGGGTAGCTGAAAACCCCACTTTGCCCTTTGACCGTTCTGCTCCCATTACAGGCGCTTCTGAGCCCACCTCCTTCACTTACGTTGCTGAGGATGATCGCCTGCACTTGATGGACTCTGCCTCCTTTGCTGATCACATCAGCCAGACCTTCTGCTCTTCCACTTCAGCTTCTTCTCCCCCCCGGAACAATCATTGGCAATGGTGGTGGCAAACTCTCCAACCTTTGCCAACCTGGGTGATCTGCAAGAGTCCACTCAATTCGCAAAGGATTTTACTGAGGTTGCCCAGGCTGAGGAGCAGGCGTGAGGAAGAGCTGGGATCAGCTGACCCGAGGTGTAGCTCGGGATGCCTAGATGGCCTTGTCTGTTTTTTCATGATATTTTTTTTCAAACAGATCTTGTAGGGTTTGGCCTATGTGGCCGATCTGTTTTATTAAATGTCAAGCTCTTGTACAAGATGATTACTAATAATAAATACTTTTGTCTCGTAGCAACTCTTGGTATTCTAGGGTTTCCTTAATTCCCGGAAACCCTAGTACTTTTTATTATTTGGCAAGTGCCTTCTCTTGTTTTAAATATATGCATGTACGCTTCATTTTGCTTCAACTTACTGCAATGGCTTCTTCTCCCATTCTTCAAGAACTCGACGTTGTGAAAAGGAAGAACATCTCTCTAGTGGTTGAGAATTTCAAACTCTCCGATAAACTTGACTTGCTTCGAGGAAAAATCAATTATTTCCATCGCCTTCTGGAAAGGAAGAGGCAGAAGAAGCGTCATTACAAGTGGTAATGGGTGGAGCTTCGTCAACTGAATCGCCAACTGCAAGAAGAAAAGGCTGATTTGGTGGAATCAGTAAGTCAATTGACCATCACCGCCGGCGAAGCACAAGCTCTATCTGAACGTGCTGATAAATATCGTCAGCGCTACCATGAGATGGAGCGTGAGCTGTGGCGTGTTCGCCGGGCTCTAGCTGCTGATCGGAGATTTTCTCAGGGATGAGCTCCTGTATTTATCTCCCTTTTTTGTTTCCTGCATTCTGTTAATCAAAATTGCTGACCTTCATAGAAGGTGTGTGCAATCTGCTTTTTTGTATTTCCCAGAACTTTAATGAATGAGTTATAAGTTTTTGAATTTCTGCTTTTCCAAAAGCGATTTTACAATGACGATCAGTTTTGGCTTTTTTATCATATGTAGTTTCTTGTTTCCCAGAATATAATGATAAATGCAAGGGCTTTCTAAAAAATCTTCGATCTATTCTATTCCGCCCAAATCATGCGAATCATGTTTTCCGAGTACCAACCATTCCAGGGTAATGGGGTGTACCTTTAAGGCTTCCGCCTTTAGTCAGGTCTTGCTTGTGGCTAATCAACCACGGCAATCATTTCATGTATTTGTTCTGACAATCAGGTTAGGCATCAATCTGCATACCTTAGCCGGCCCTGTCATAACCTGTTTAGACAAGTGGGAATATTTAATGGGCCGCCGCCCAAAACCAAGCTCGGTGTCTCAGTCATCCAGGTTAGGACGTATTATAGGCAACCACGCTTGGCTGGTCCTAGTTTTAAACTGACAATCAGGTCAGGAAATCGGGGCATCTGCCCTTAGCCAATCTTGGCTAAAACTGACAATCAGGTCAGGAAATCGGGGCATCCACCCTTAACCAATCTTGGCTTAAACTGACAATCAGGTCAGGAAATCGGGCATCCGCCCTTAGCCAATCCTGGCCTAAACTGACAATCAAGTCAGGAAATCGGGCATCCACCCTTAGTCAATCCTTGCTTAAACTGACAATTAGGTCAGGAAATTGGGCATCCGCCCTTAGCCAACCCTGGCTTAAACTGACAATCAGGTCAGAAATCGGGCATCCGCCCTTAGCCAATCCTGGTTTAAACTGACAATCAGGTCAGGTGAAATCGAGGGCATCCGCCCTTAGCCAATTCTGGCTCAATTATTAATACGTACGTGAACTGGTGCACAAGATGAAACCTGCAATTTTATTCAACAAAGCAAATAAACATCCAGATATTATAATTATGCATAAAAATTTCGTAAATCATAAATATTCCAAACATGAGGGATCTCGGTCCCATCCAGCTCTTCAAATTTATAAGCACCCCCTGCTAAGATCTGGATGACTCGGAGCGGTCCTTGCCACGGGGCATCTAGCTTTCCCTTCGTCTTTCCTAAATTAGCTCTCCGCAGAACCAGATCTCCCATCTGGAACTGCCGATCACAGACTTATCGTAAGCTGCTTTTATTCTCCCTTTGATGTGTGTTATTCTAACAGCAACTCTATCTCTTTTCTCCTCCACCAAGTCCAGAGCATCCGGAATTAATAGCTCATTATGTTCTTCGAAAAAATTCTGAACTCGATGAATCTCCATGATAATCTCAGCAGGTACCACTGCATCCATACCATAAACCAGGCTGAAAGGCGTTTCCCCTGTGCTTTCCTTGGGATTAGTTCTGTATGCCCATAAAACTGAGTTCAGCTCATCCACCTATCTGCCTCCAGCTCTTTCCAGACGCGTCTTGATCCCGTGCACCAGTATGCGATTGGTGACTTCCACTTGACCATTAGTCTGGGGATGGTAGACGGATGTGAAGTGCTGGTCAATTTTCATCTTTTCACACCAAGCTCTAATTTTAGCACCCATGAACTGGGTGCCACTATCGGAAACAAGAATTCTGGGTACACCAAATCTACAGACAACATTTTTCCACAAGAACTTCATGACCGCTTCCTCTGTAATTCTTGCCAAGGCCTCGACTTCCACCCATTTACTAAAATAATCAATCGCTACTATTAGAAATTTCTTTTGGGCAGGAGCCATGGGAAAAGGACTAACTAAATCAATGCCCCACTTGGCGAATGGGCAAGGAGAGCTCATCGTCATGAGCTCTTCCGCAGGTTTGTGTATCAACGATGAGTTCTTCTAGAACTTCTCACAAGTACGCACAAAATCTTCTGCTTCCTTTCGCAGTTGTGGCCAGAAATATCCCGCTCGCAAGATCTTACTTGAGAGAGCTCTGGCACCCATATGGTTGCCGCAACATCCCTCGTGGATTTCCCTAAGGACCAAGGTTTCTTCTTCCCGACTCAGGCATCTTAGAAGGGGCTTTCCAAAACCTCTTTGAAATAGCTTTCCTTTGACTAAACAGAATCTGGCAGCCCTGGTCCGCACCTTTATCGATTCCTTCTTATCTTCTGGCAAGACTCCTCTCTCTAGGTATGATTTTATGGGAGAGCGCCAGTCCTCTCCTTCAATCACCGAGCACACCTGCTCTGTCCCAAATTCTGCATCTGCTTTCAGCAAGGTAATCACCCTCTCGTGGCAGTCCGTAGCTGAGCTAGCTATCTTCGCTAGATAGTCAGCTCTTCCATTCCCTTCTCTAGGGATTTGCAAGACTGTTAAAGATTTCATATCCCTGGCGAGCTCTCTGAACCTGGCCAAATATCTCGGAATGCTGTCTTCCCTTGTTTCAAATTCTCCACTTATCTATTTACAGACGAGTTGGGAATCCACCCTAGCGCAAACCAGTTCTGACCCCAAGTCTCGCGCCATCTGAACTCCTCTTAGAAGGGCCTCATACTCCGCTGCATTGTTGGATAAGGCGTAATTCAGGCGCACTGCATATTCAGTGGCTACACCTGCTGGGTCAGTCAGGACTATTCCTGCCCTGCAGCCCTGATTTCCAACAGAGCCGTCAGTAAAAATTGACCATTCTCGCTTTTCTTCGGAAGAGCTGGTCATCTCTTGCATGAAATCAGCCAAGGCCTTGGTCTTAATGGCTGTTCTAGTCTCGAATGCAATGTCAAAATCACTGAGCTCGATTATCCACCTGACCAATCTTCCTGACGCCTCTGGCTTATCCATTACAGCTCTCAACGGAAGGTTGGTTCGCACAACTATGCTATGGGACAAAAAGAATGGACGCAGCTTACGAGCTGTTCCCACTAAGGCCAGCATCGCTTTCTCAACTTCAACATACCTTGTCTCGGCGTCGTGCAAGACCTTGCTCCAGAAATAGACTGGTCTCTGTACTTTACCTTCTTCTCTAATCAAGACAGAGCTAACTGCTTGTTGTCCTACAGATAAGTACAAGACTAGGGGCTCTCCCTGAATAGGCTTCGTGAGCAAGGTCATGCTAGACAAGTGCTCCTTCAACTTTTTAAACGCGTCCTCACACTCACTGGTCCATTCAAATCGAACCTTCTTACGCAATCTTGAAAAAATGGCAGGCTCTTCTCTGCCGAGCTTGAAACAAATCGGCTCAAGGCATTGATGCGACCTGCCAAACATTGCATTTCTCTAACGTTTCTAGGTGCCTGCATCTCCATGATTGCCCTCACCTTCTCTGGATTGGCCTCAATGCCTTTTTCCGTCACCATGTATCCCAAAAATTTGCCAGCTCTAACCCCAAACGCGCATTTCTTGGGATTGAGCTTCATTCTATACTTTCTCAAGGTGGCAAATATTTCTCTCAAGTCTTCCATATAAGAGGTGGCCTTGATACTTTTGACTAACATATCATCCACGTACACCTCCATGTTCCGCCCTAACTGCTCCTTGAACATTTTATCCACCAGCCTCTGATACGCGGCCCCTGCGTTTTTGAGCCCGAATGGCATGACCACGTAACAGTATGTTCCCTTTGGAATGATGAAGCTGACTCGCTTCTAGTCCTCCTTGGCAAGCCTTATCTGATGATAACCTTGTGAAGCATCCATCATGCTCAGGAGTTCGCAACCAGAAGTAGAGTCGACCAGTTGGTCAATCCTTGGGAGCGGGTAGTGGTCCTTTGGGCAGGCGCGATTGAGATCACGGAAATCAATGCACATTTGCCAATCTTCTTGAGTTTTGGGAACCACTACGGCATTGGAGAGCCATTCTGGGAACTGTATCTCCTGGATATGCTTGGCTTTTAATAACTTCTCCACCTCAGCCTCGATGATGGCCTCTTTTTCAGGCCCGAAGTAGGGTTTCTTCTGCTCCACCGGATTCATTTCTGGACTAATATTAAAGCGATGTTCGGTCACCTCTGGGTCTATCCCCACCAGGCCTTAGGGAGACCAAGAAAACACATCGGCACTGTCTCTCAATAGTGTAACAAGGTCTGTCAGTACTTCGGGACTAAGAGTCGTTTCTACACGGGGGACTCGGCTCTCATCTCCTGGATCTACTTCAACTAACATCAACCCTTCCTCTCTTTGTACCAGATCTGGCATTGGTCGCTCCACTCGACCCCTCTTGCTCTGTCTCTCCTCTTCGCTATTCCTTTTGATACACTCGACATACGTTTGTTGTGATGCATATTGGTCACCTCTTACCTCTCCCGTTTCGTCTTCCGCCGGGAATTTCATTTTCATATGAAAAACCAATATGACGGCCTGGAACTGGCTCAAAGACGGTCAGCCCAACATTACATTATAAGATGATGGTGCATCGACTACCAGAAAATGTACCGTTCTGGTTACCCTGTATGGGTACCAAAAAAAAAGAGAAAAAAACTCTTGCACAACTCTTGCATGTTATAAAAAACAAAAAAAATGATGATGAATAAAACAAGGATAAGTTATAAATCCTTATAGTTATTAAGTAATAAAACGTACAACTCTTGCACGTTTCCTCTTTCTCTTTCTTTTTAGATTTTATTTGTTAAACAGAGTTGTAGATGATTGGGGCTAGTAGGGAGTCGATGAACAGTTCGACCGTGGATAGACCTTAGCCGGGGCAAGGACGAGGGGACCAACATGGAGGGTTACCTAGTACTTTAAGGTTTCGGGAGTCGATCTAAACTTTCTTTGTCAAGACATATTTGTCGTCCTTTTAGCCGAGCTCACGAGCACTTTAGCATACAACGCCTCAAATTAGGATTTTGTGCATTAGGTTAGGATCACCCGGAGGTAGTTTAGTATTGCTTGAGGACAAGCAATCATTCTAAGTGTGGGGTGGTTGATTTGTACTTTTTTGTACACTTTTTTGTTATCTTTTTGTATCGCATTCGCGTGTGTTTTGCTTGCATTTACGAGTTTTAGGAGTCGTTTTGGCCTATTTCGTTAGTTTTAGGTTTTTATAGCTTTTGTGCGGTTTTTAGTCGTTTTTTGTACATTTTTACCCTTTTTCGTATTTTTGGCCGTAGGATGACCAAGCGGTCCCGTACACGCTCGGAGCATCCCACTCGACTCGGATTGGAACAGGCAAAGCAAGAAAACACAGCGTGAACGAGGAGTGACAACCGGCAGACGATTAGAGCGAAAAGAGAAAACCGAGCCAGAGCAGCCGAGCCAGTCGATCGACTGCCAGTTGATCGACAGGTGGGTCGACTGGAAAGGTGAAATCGACCGGAGTCCAGTAGGTTCGGAGATTTTGGGCAAAGCAGTCGATCGACTGACCCTTAGTCGATCGACTGCTCCTCAATCGATCGACTGAGATGCAGTCCAGCTCGAGATTTTATCCTGTTTTAACAATTTTGCCCCTGCATTTTTGTATAAATAAGACCAACTCTCCAACCTTATCCAACAACCCTTCCTTGGTAGAATTTGGGGCTTGCTCCATTTCCTCCAAGCCTTCACTTTTGCTTTTGTAAACCTTAGTTCATAAATCCCTAGTTTAATGTAGTTTTAGCTAGTTTAGTAGTTAATCTAGTTTAGCTTAGTTAATTAGTTGTTAGTTAGTTGTTATTAAGCAAGTGTTGGAGTGGGTGACACCTCCCTCATTTGTGTTGTTGAAGCTTTCTCATTTGTGGATCTTGAGTTTAATGCAATTGGTATTTTCTTTCCCTTAATTTTCTTGTGTAGTTATTATTGAATGTTGTTATGGAAGTAGTGTTGGTTTTTAGATTTAGTTTGTGTTGTTGTTCTTTGCCTTGTTCTTCAATTTCTCATTTCTAGATTTTAGTTTGTTCTTGTTCTTGCGAAACTCCATTGTTGCATCTTCAAGCTTTTTACCCCATTTGTCCAAGAAAACCTTGGGTTTTCAAAAGCCCAATGGGTCTTTCTTCTTTGAGCAATTTGACTTCTCTTAAATTTAATACCTTTTGACCAATTTCAATTTCAAAGCTTTTGAATTCCCTCCAATTTCGCCTTCAATTTGCAAGCCTTCATGTCATTAATTAATTACTCTCAAGCAAGCTTTAATTTGTATTTGATGCAATTAGTTTAGAAATTAGAGGTTTAGGGTTTAGGTTCAATTAGAACTATTAACCAAAATTTGTCGAGAATTGGGATTGACGACCCCAATACTTGATCGACAATTTGGGATTAACAAACTCGAATCGTGGATTAAGTGCTCGGTAAAAACTGATTAATCGTGGAGACGAATCGAACACCCTAAACCCTCATTTTCATTATTTTCATAAAAGTCTTCTTTTAAATTCAAAACTCAAATCAAACCAATGACTTAATGCTTTCCTAGTGTAGATTAGTTTAATTTAGATTAACAAGAAAATAACTAAAACCACCGACCGCCGATTACATCTATCCTTGAGAGACACAACTCGGGAAAATTTACCGCTCTACAATCGACTCCGTACTATTGCGGAGAAGATTTCTTAGTGTGCTAAGAATTCTTCGATCAGTAACCTCTTCCAGATCAACGTCCAATCTCAACTTTTGGAAACAGTCATAAAATAAAATATCCGCAGAACTTCACGTATCCACAAAAATTCGCCGTACATTATAATTGGCGATGGTTGCTGTTATAACTAAAGCATCCATGTGAGGGGCCAGAATGCCATCACCATCTTCTGACCCGAAACAGATATTCGGGGAAGATACCATTTGCCCCACCTCGCGCGATTTCTGGACTAGGTCTTTCGCAGCTCAGACGTAGTTATGCTGCGTCCGCTTAGAATGCTCTTCCAACTCTCCACCAGTAATCATCTGGATTTCTGCATGAATGACCTGGGCTTGATCAGTTCGTCTCCCTTCGGTACGACCCCTTTCCTGATCTCTCTTACCCCGCTGAGACCGTTCATAGCCACTGCGCCCAGATCTGACTTCCTCCTTCCTCATGCGAACATATTCCTTCAGATGCCCTGCTTGAACCATTCTTTCCAGTTCGTCTTTCAAATGAGTGCATTGGTCAGTATCATGTCCATATTAATTATGGAAGCGACAGAATCGATCAGACCTTTCCTTCCTGGGTTTCTGCGAGTAGGTCTTCAGCCACTTCAACTCTGGGTGCCTCTCTATCACTTGTAGAATTTCACCTTGTGGCGTTTCCAGGGGGTGTACCTATCAAAACGAGGTCTCCCCCCAGACAGATCTGGCCTGGGTTTCTTCACTGTTGTCTTGTCTTCTCTGTCGTATCTTTTTCTTTTTCTCTCTCCTTCGTCCTTAATTTTCAAAGACTCCTCCAAGTGAATATACTTTTCAGCTCTCTCCAAGAGCTCTCCAAACTTCCGAGCTGGTTTCACAACCAGCGACTGGAAAAATTCCCCTCTCCGAAGGCCCTGCGCCAGAGCGTTCACCAAAATCTCTTCCGATGTAGATGGGACTTCAAGTTTTGCAGTAGTGAAACGATTGATATAAGCACGTAAACTCTCACCTTCCTTCTGCTTTAAGTTAAACAGCTCAAGCGGCATCTTCTGGTATTTCCTGCAGCTCGCAAACTGGTGTAAAAATGCGGAGCTGAATTCGTCGAATTTGCTGATAGACCACGGTGGAAACTGGCTAAACCACAGTAAGCTAATTTAGTGAAGGTCATCGGGAAGACCCGGCATATAACCGCATCCGAAAATTTGTGCAGTAGAGAAGCCCCAATCTCTGGAACATTGAACATAAAAGAACTTCTTTCTCCAGGCCTTGTGAGAAGTAGGAAGACCTGTCAAGAAGTGTACATCTGATCTGGCGGAATGATAGGAAGACCTTGTGAGAAGTAGGAAGGCCTTAGTATCACCTCTGCAAAACCAGCCCTCAGAGAAAAACCAGGCAGCTCCCTCCAATATCACTCCTCCTGGGACAGTGAGGAGGAATCTGGAGCTAGCAAGGAGAGCTGCACCCGAACCGGCAGCTCCAGCTCAGACAATCCTGTCCTTAAAAAGTCCTGAGGAAGATCAACAGTTGATGTGACAGGAATAGGTCGGACCTGGTGTGGGTAGACCTGATTTGGGAAACCGCTAGATAAGCACGGTCGGACAAGAGTGACCAGTGCTTTTGGTCAGATCTTCCTCTTAAAGAAAGGTCTGATCTCCTCTATAAAGAAGATTACGCTGAGCTGATATCTAGAAGAGATCCTTGGGAAAGTCATTAGAAGATCAGTTCAGGATAAGTCAGGAATGTAGATCTGACCTGGGATAATAAAAAGGAGATCGGGACCGTTCAGGCCTGGGTAAGGTTCGGCCTGGCTCCTCCTAGAAAACATGATCGTCCTGAGGTGGACAGAATTGAGGGAAAAGCGGGCCCAGGGAAGACCTGCTATCCTGACCCCCTTTGAGGAAGACAAGTGGGACCACTTGTCAGAATTTGTTGCCTCAACTGCCCCTAATTCGTGGCCCTTTTTCCCGAGACCCCGGAAAGGGTCTCCACTGGGAAAAACTATAAATATCTCAGCCCCAAGGCTGAGGGAGGTATGTCATTCTTTTGTGCATTCCTTCTTTGCTTCCTGGAAAATATCTCATACGCTTTGTGACTTAAGCATCGGAGAGGTTTCCACCGAAAAACCACCGGTGGTCCTTTCTAACGTGTTTTTGTGTGCAGGTCGGGAAGGCATACCAGTTTTCAGGCAGTTTCATATTTCGGGGTGAAATAATCATCGCTCTCTTTATCTCTGTTGTCCCAACCTCTGTTTTCCATGCTCAGCTGGCGGTCTGCTCAATAAGTTCTGGAATGTTCTGGATTCCTAAAATGAAGTGGGTCACTACCATAAGCTCTCCTATTGCTGTGCTGGTCGTTTATGGATAATGGATTACCAGCATTCTCAGAGTGAACAGATTTCCCGTGTCTTGACTTCTGCAGGAATCTCGTCGAGGGAAAAAAGGGAAATAGGCTTGGGCCTTGCTCGATTGGTTCGATGGGTGTTTTCAATTAACGGTGTAAACTCTGGTTTAAGTGATCGTCTACCCTGCATGTACTCAACAACAAGTCAACGTATCGAATGGCAAAAACTTGACCCAAGTTCAATTATACAAGTAGACGGATAAACAAAAAGTAATACGAACAAGCATCTTCAAAACCTTTGCTGGTTCCCCGGCAACGATGCCAAGATTATTGATTCGAACTTTCCGTGCCTACTTTTAAAAATAAGTTTGTTAAAACTTTAAAGTTCGCTCGTTGGTTGGTAAGTTTAAACCGAGTCAAATCTCGAGGAACTAATAATAGGATTTTTAGATGCTTGTTTAGTCACAATATCGCACAAGAACAAGTATAATTGAGGTTTTTGATTTAATAAACTACGAACTGAAAAGCAAGAACAATTATTCAAAACTAATTAATCTAAACTAATTAAGAGAATAAGATTGGAAAGTATAACTAGGGTTTTAGAAATAGAAGATCAATTAAAATAAACTAAATTACTACGATGATTACAAAGAATAAATAAACGAAACAAAATTTAAAGGTAAAAGATTACGATCTTTATTATCTACTAAATATAGAGTACTCAAGCAACAAATAGTTCAAATCCGAAAAGAAAGAACAAAATATCTAAAACAAATAATTAACTCACAACTAATCTAGAGAGCAATTAAAGAGTTTAGAGTACTTATTAAGATCTAAAAAGCAGTAAATCTCCAGCTAATACGGAGAAATGAAGGAGATCTCAATCAAAGACAAATCACAAATTGAAGGAATGGAGCGTAAGAACTTCTGATCTTCAATCTTCTCTCTTGATCTTGTATCTATGTTACGGAGGAAGGAATTGAATTCTCTCTGTGTCCTGGAACCTTAGGAGTGTGAAAACGTAACCCTTGTTGAAGTATGGAACTGTGTATATAGGTTTCCAAAAATTAGAATAAGAGTTTCCTTAAAAATCCCATTTCTTGGCCCGTTAGTAGTAGCTTAGCAATAAGGCTACTGCTAAGGCTAATGTTATGCCATCTCGGACTCTCTGACATCCCTTAACGGTAGCGCTAACGGTAGGGGTACCGTTAAGCCTACCTTTAATCCGTCTCTGAAGATCTTTGTTAGCACTTAGCGGTTGTGCTAACGGTAAGGAGACCGTTAAGCCTACCGCTAAATCGCTCTGAAGGTCTCTGTCATCCCTTAGTGGTAAAGATAGCAAAAGTGGAACTGCTAGGGGTTAACGATAGCTTAGCGGTAGGAGCTACCGCTAACCCTAAAGCTAAGTACGTAAAAATGCTACTTTTCACCGATTTGCTCATTCTCGTCTCTCGGTTCTTGCAACGGTTTGCAAGCTTCATCATTTCAGTACTGAGCTTCCTCGGTTACTTAGCTGTATGGGAAAAAAAAGAATAATCACTCAATTGCAACAATTACGATCAAAACACGGTAAAATAAGTTGGAGATACATAAATACAACCTCCCCCTTCTCAATCTATCCAACCTATACTGAAATAAATGACAATTCTAACTAAAACACTACCTAAATATATATAAAAATCAAGACAATCTCATACTAATCTCCCCCTTCTCTAGATGACTCGAACACATGACCTAAATCTAATACAGTAAAAAAAAACCTCCTCGAGTATTCAATTTATTGAGGGAAATACTAAGAAAAATCTCATACTAATCTCCCCCTTGATAATGAACAAAAACCTCTCGATATTCAATTTATTGAGGGAAATACTAAGAAAAATCTCGATAAAACCTCCTCGAGTATCGAGGGGAAACAATACCTTAGTATCTATTTCGAGGGACTTTACCGAGTGAATCTTTCTTGGTAAATCGCTAGACCCACGGATTAGATTGCCCTAGGTAATACCGAGGGCAATATGGTCCTCTTTTTATTTTAATTTTATTCTTAACATTATTATTACATTACCTGTTTTTTATATAAAATACCTAATATAATAAAAGGTTGAATAATGAAATTTTGAATTACTTGATCTAAAAATATTAATCAACTTTACATCAATCCATCGCATTCAAGAAATGACAGAAGATATAACAACTTTACAAAAAATATCGGACGAGTACTAAGAAAAATATCTTTAAATAATTATAAAAAAATGTAAGATTTATAAATAAAATTTTAATCATTCTGAAAGTTGCCAAATAAAAGTAATTAGAATATATAAACATTATAAGAATCTGATAAGAAATAATACCAAAATTTAGAAAAAACAACAACTTAAAAGTAAATGGATTTATTTTATATTTATTAGGTAATTTTATTATAAATTGTTATATTTTATTTATTTGGTTTTATAAAAGTCTCAATATTATTTATATCATTGAATTATTACTATTTAAAAAATATCGGAGGAGTAATAAGAAATATATATTTAAATAATTATATATTTTATTTGTTTTATGATTTTTTAATTTTCTGATTTATTAAATATTATTTAATTACAATTTTTCTCCAAAACACGACGAGATGTCCTAAAACCTCTTAAATCTTGGTGGGGGAAGGGGAGCGGTTGGGGGGTTAGTTACAAAAAACGCATAGTTCATCTGGTTGATTGTTACAAAAATAGTTCACTGGTAACCCGTGAAAGCGATGTAGTGGCAAAAAAGTTTTTCTCTATATAATATGATTTATCTATAAAAATTATATAATTATATAAAACTTTTAAATAAATAATATATTTATAATATAATTCATCACTTATTTATAACAAATATAAAAAATACTATACAATTCAACGTAAGGTGAATACGGATGGTAGTGCTTTGGGATGTTGTTTCAGCCTGAAAAATAGCCCCAAGATTTACACAGCACCAGGAAACGATTAATATTTCTCCGACCTGCACCACAAATAAGGATTAGAAAGGACCACCGGTGGTTTTCCGGTGGAAACCTCTCCGATGCTTAAGTTAGTAAGCGTTTGAGGTGTTTTTCAGGAAAATAATTGAGAGTGCTCAAGAGAACATACCTTTCCCTGCCTCAAGGCTGGGATATTTATAGCTTGCCATAGTGGGGACCCCAGCCGGGATCCCAGGGACACGTGCCGTGAATCAAGGATCGTTATGTAACAAACTCTGACATGTGGTCCCACTTGTCTCTTTTGCTGGGAATCTAGAAAATGGTCCCCCTATTCTAGGCCTTCCCCATTTTCTTTTCTCCCTCCAACTCAGTTCTTACCACCTCTACTCTTTCTTTCCTTTTCTAACAGGTCAGCCCTTACTGACGGCGGGGAAGAGCCCCACCTCTTTCATGGAGACAGAGCTATTCTACTCCTTTTCCTCATTCGGCCGGTTGTGTTAGGGCAGAGCTACCCCGAACCAAGTCTTGCACGTATCCTGGCCTACCAACTTCCCCCCCCCAAATAGTCGGGGTAGATCGGTAACATCTCTTAGGCTTTTATGAAATAAATGTGGTSCTTTCGRTTTTATGATTTCTCATACTGGGGAATCCCGAGATATCCGCCTGCCAAACAGTCCTGATTATTGGCAGTAGCGGTGTCGGTCCATATTTCCTAGACTACACGTCTTCCCAAGTACTTCCCCTGGTTGATTAAAGACACGTGTCTCCTTTTCGAGACGGTCATTGCTCCAGCCCATTGCCTAGGGTGCTTTTCTTCTGCCCGTATTAAATGCGAGGATCACATCAAATCCTACTTTTTCCTTGGTTTACGTTTTTCAAATTTATCAACTTCCTTTTGTCCCTCCAAATTATTTTTCTCCCCTTTCACTTTCCAAATCTCACATTTCGGCAGATTTCTGAAAACCTTCCCCCTTTCTTCCTCTCTCCAGCGCTTCTGGCAGCTTCAACGATCTCCGCCCATTCTCGTCTTGTTCCTTCATCAACCCAATAACCAGGTACTTCTTCTCCCTCCTTTTACATACCCTTATAATTATGTCCGCATCCTCATCTCCGTCACGCTCCGGCGAGGGCCGTTCGTCCTCCTCGTCGGACAATTCAACTTCTTCTATAAATATTTCTTTGCCGGAACCCACTCAAAGAGAGAGGCTTCCGGCGATACTTGCTCCCCCTCTTCCAGATGATTTAGTTTCGATAATTAGCAATAGAACCCTTAGATAGATGCGCGACACTTTCCTGATTTCTAATGATTTTACACTCACCAGTCCGGCACCBAGTGAGAGGGCCTCCTCTCCTCCTGCCGGACATTTGACCTTTTATGCGGATCAATTCAATGCCGGCCTGAGTTTGCCGGTTCATCCCTTTGTGGTAGCTATTTCCCGTCTGTACCAAATCCCCGTACAGCAATTCCTTCCCAACGCCTTTCGGGTCATGGCGGGGTTCCATCTGGCAGCCCAGTATGCTGGTATAACTCCCACAGCCCAGCTCTTTCACGCTTTATTTCAAGCAAAAAGCTCTTCCGGCTTCTTCTATCTCTCTGGAAGAGCTGATGTTCGCTTCTTGACAGGCCTGCCCTCATCCCATAAGGGCTGGAAAAAGAAATACTTCTTTGTTCAAGGCCCAGGGAGTTGGGATTTTCCATCCGTGCCTATCAGTTCTATTCCTTCCCAGATGCGTTTACCGAAAGGTCATCGGTCCGCGTACCTGGAAGAGGTCCTAGCCGTCCTCAATCGCAACCCTTTCAACCTGACCAAGACCCTTAAACCAAAACTTCTATCGTTTTTCAACAGTCAGCAGGGGCATGGGCCCCTGCCTTCCCATATCGGTATGGTTCCCTATGCTTTATTGTCTAATTCCATGATCTTATCATTATTTCTTACCTCTTTTCTCATCTTCCGAATTGCAGAGAAAATGCTGCAGGCCCGTCTTGCCGCCAAGAAAGCCAAGAAAACGGCCGGGAAAGGCCAGGGCAACCCCTTAGGGGAAAATGTTGGAGCTTCCTCCACTCCTGGTGAAGTAGAGCTTCTGTCCATTCTCCCTAACCAGACATCAGGACAGGAACAAACAACTCCAGCTATCACCCATCCGTTAAGGTCTGCTGACCTCTCCGAAAAAATTGTCCCTGAACGGACGACGTCTATCCCAGTAGCTCCGGCCCTCGAGGATCCGGAGGAGCAGCTACAGCGGCGGAAGAGAAGAAGGGAAGATACAGCGGGAGCTACGGATATTCTCCCTCCTAATCCCCAGATGCCCTCTTATCCCAACCAGACCTTCTTCAATAGGTCTGTACTGAATTGCCCTGCCGAAGTGGTCGGGCAATATATGATGGGATTGGTTCCCGCTGCTGATCGTCGTTCTACAGAAAAACTGTCTGATCCAGAGCTCTTAGACTCTTTCAGCCAAGCGGAAGCACAGGTTGAACACGTTCTTACTCTACCTCAACCCAAATTTTGTGCTTACACATATATCACTGGCCACCACTTCTTACTCATCATCTTTTCTCTCTCTTCTTTTCTTTTTTTTCTTTTTTTTTAGGCGACAATTTACAAGGCTGCTCTCCTGGCCAGAGCTCGAGGCTCCCTACTTCAAGTTGACCTGAAAAATGAGGTGGAGGCTCTGAGGAGGGAGAAGCAAGAGCTGGCAGCTTCGAATCATGGTCTCAACACCGACCTGGAGTTGGCGAGGGCAGAGCTGTCCCTCGCTAAGACAGCCTTGGAGGATGTAACAGGCTCTAATGCCAAGAAGCATGCCGAGATTATTTTGTTGGAGCAAGAAGTGAAGGAGGCCCAAAAGAAAGCGGCCGAGGTTCAAAAGAAAATGGCCGAAGCGAGAGAGGAGGGTCTGCTGGAAGGAGAGACGAAAGGAAGGCTCAGTTTTTTGAATTCTGAGGAGGGCCAACGCTTGATACGACTGACCCGAGCTACCACGCGTCGGGCTTTTCTGGGGTCTATGGAGTTGTATGATCTGTTAGTGCCAGAGGTGGAGGTTTTCTTCTTGTTGGGGGTGGACGCACATGCCAAGTGGGTGTCTGAAAATCCAGAGCTCCCCTTTGACAGAGAAATGCTCATTACTGGCGCCTCCGAACCCACCTCCTTCACTCATGTCGCTGAAGACGATCGCCTACATCTAATGAATGATACAGATTTTGCTGAGCACATTCGCCAGACTTTCTGCTCCTCTAGCTCAGCGTCTTCTCCCCCCCTCGAACAAAAGTTGGCGATGGTTGTGGCTAATTCGCCAACTTTTGCTAACTTAGGCGACCTGCAGGAATCAACTCAATTCGCACAGGAATTCGCTGAGTCGTCGCAAACTCCAGATCAGTCATAAGGAGGGGTTAAGACTGGAGCTTATGCAGGTGTGGAAAGTCGAGCCGCTTGTGCCTCTAATTTTGCTCTTGTTTGTCTGGTCAGATAAGCCAGGATTGGCTAAGGACGGATGTCCTAAACTTTTCCAGACCTGATTTTAAGCCAGGATTAGCTGGGGACGGATGTCCTTAATTTTTCCTGACCTGATGGTCAGTA
>BMAC01000559.1:430127-442214 GCA_014905375.1 Phtheirospermum japonicum | reverse complement strand
AAATTACGGAAAACATTGTATTCGAATCTGCAGAAAATCGCAGCAGAAAAAGAATTCGCCGAAGAAAATCGCYCAGAAAATCGCCGGAGAAGATGAAAATTGTTGCAGCGTCCGGTGAAAGATGATATTTGCTTGAAGAAAATTGTTTCATCTTCTGGAGAAAATTAAAAATTTACTGGGGGAAGATGAAAATTGCAGGTTGATGAAAATTGCATTTTCTGGGGAGGATGGAGTGGCCGCTTGGAGGTGAAAAGAAAGATTTTGGGAGAATGAAATTGCAGGCGATAATTTGGAGAAGTTTTTTTACTTTTGCTGAAAAGAAAAGCGCGTGCACGGAGAAAGACGCGTCCAATTTTTTGCCCACGTGTAATGAAATTGGGGACCCGATGCACCTTATTAGATGGTCCCGGGTCCATGGTATACGGACTCTGGTGGGATGGTATTTATTTAGAATAATTTTGATTTGTACGGTTGAAATATATACATTAAATATTTTATTTAAAGAATCTTCACTAATGTCCATAAAATCTTTGGAAAGAAATTGTAAATATTTCTAATCAATATTTTATAAAATTTCATACTTTAAGTAATATGCTTATTAATATGGATTTAAATTATTGATTTTATCAAATACCATGATTCAGGTTGATTGGGATGTTTTTTCAAAAAACTAATAATTTCGGTAGCGTATAAAACTCCATTTCACGTCTCAATTCAATCATACACATAAATCGATCATGGATCAAAAATTATAATCACAAATCAAAACCAAAGTTTATATGTCAAAATCTTCACATCTCAATTCAATCATACACATAAATCGATCATGGATCAAAAATTATAATCACAAATCAAAACCAAGGTTTATATGTCAAAATCTTAACGGAGAGAAAAATAATATGGATAACTATTTTATTAAAATATTATATTTTAACAAGGATAAAGATATAATTAAAAAAAATAAATTAGTATGAGTAGTATGAGTAAAGATTCGGTGTTATAAAATGCGTATCGCTCAATTGCGTTTATCCCAACATTGCGTAGCATAATATCGTTGTGTGTTAAGTGAACTATTTGAACACGTTATTATAATATTAAAAAAATTATTATATATATTTTTTGAGTTATTTTGAATATAAAAATAATTATTATTTTTCTCGAAAATATAAATTAATATATAATATCAACAAATAAAGTATAAGTTCCAACAAATATCAATTCATAAAATACAATAAAAAAATAACAAATAATATAGAATTTTCTAATAGTATATATAATAAATTAATAAAATACAATAAAAAAATAACAAATAATATAGAATTTTCTAATAGTATATATAATAAATTAATAAAATACAATAAAAAAAACAACAAGTAATATAGAATTTTCTAATAGTATATATAATAAATATTTAGGACAAGTAATCAAATTTATTACAACCATTCATCAAATAATATAAATTAAAAACTGGTATGTTAAATCCACCAATACGGCACTATTTATATAGAAACACCGACCAATTACACGATATAAATTAAAAAATTAAAACTGTGGCACTTCCGATTAAAACTCAATCCAAATTCCAACGAAAATATATGGTGATCGGGTCGCTTCCTTCTATTAAAACAAAAAAAATATATGGTGATCATGATGTGTGGGTCGCTTTCTTGTTTGAGAGAAAAAAATAATAATAAAAAAAATACGGCTTGCAATAGTTGATAATTGAGTGTGAAAAAGTGGGAGAGTTTGAGAAAAAAAATAAATAAAAAAAAATACGGCTGATACAAACAAAAGAAAAAAATTTAGAGACACGTGGCGGCATAGATTTCAAGTTGTATTCTTAATTAGTAAAATAGGGGATTTTACATATTTCCTTTTATACGTGTTGTCGTTTAATTTCTTATAAAAAAATCAAAGTGATATTTACTTTTCTATTCTTATTCTAGTCGTTTACAATAGTAAAAAAAAAAAACTTTAATTATTTTAACATGTTTAAAACAAAAAAAAAAATTAAACCTAAATAAAAAAGAAATTACCTAATCCAAAATAACTCAAGTCTAAACTATTACTTAATATTGATCCGTGTAAGCTATTCACTTGATATGAAACCCATATTCTCTAGGTAAAAATTATACACACACACACACACACACACACACACACACACACACACACACATATATATATATATATATATAGAGAGAGAGAGAGAGAGAGAGAGTTAGGTTACGGTGAGAATGGGTTCGTGGGTGAGAAATGAGAATAAATCCTAACAATTATAACTAATCTAATCTAATCAAACAAATTAGGAAAACTTAAAACTATCAATACACATACGTGGGAATCACAACCAGAGAGAAGATCTCAGGGAAATAGCTACAATCTTAATCACCACTGATCAATAGTCAGAAAAACTTTCGTCAAATTTTCTTAAGAAAATCCTGATCGATTTTCATCAAAACTACTATAATTGGCTAATTTTAGAGGTACAATCCTGTTCGATTTCAAGGGGATTCAAAATCAACTCACCTTTGGATTTTGACGAGCAACTCTTGTTTCATTTTGTCTGGTTTCACCCGGACTTTCCCTCTTCTCGGTCTTACGAGGGATCAACTGAAGATGCCACTCTTCCTTCTCAAACTAAAGGATTGAGCAAGAAAATGGGTTGTATATTTGGAGCCCGAGTCCTTGAAAACATGGGAGGAAGTGTACGACCGGTTCATGGGGACGTTACCTGAATGGGCCCCATCTTCAAATTCATATGATTCGAGCCACAACGATCCGTATGCTCCACCCAATTTTGATTCTTCCTATTCGAGCTATGATTCTTATGCCCCTCCTGCCTCAATTCCCTATTATCTGAGCTATGAAGAATATATCCCACCAACCAAATATCTTACGAAGGGGCAAGGGCCTACTCCAGTTAAACCAGACGATCAGTTGTTGGTGTGGCAGCAAATTCAAGTAGCTGAGACCATTTGTCACCGGGATGAAATTGCGCAATTGACTTTGAAAGTAAATGACCTTTCGAAATTGACTGTGCAGGTAAATGACCTTTCTAATACTATGAATAATATGGAGACGATGATAGGTCAGATGGCGACTTTTATAGCAAAATTATCGAATGAGAAGGACAACCAACAAATATACTATCAACTCGATGCCCCACTCGATAATGACCCTTACTCGATTATAATTGATGAGGTGAAACGGCTCCCTTTTGATGAGTTCCCAATTTTGGATGTGGTGGAACCCACCTTGAATGTTGGTAACTCGAGCTTCAATGCTCGTTTGGGATATATGTGTGAGGAGGTTGACATTGGGGATTTGGCTGAATGCATCACCCCCCTTGTGCTAATTGATGAAGCTTTGGATAGGAGTGTCGGGGTGTTACCGTTGGAGTTTCTGGTGGGTGTTGAAAATTTGAGTTTACTCGATCTCTGTGAGGATGATGATGTGGGGCCAAATTTGGGAGATGTTGAGATGGCCGAGCCTCTTCTTGTGCCACCCAAACCTTTGTTAAATCTTAACTTTGAGGTGGTGGAAGAAATAGTTGAGAAGGAGCCAAATTTCCCTCCCGGTATGCCCGAATATGGCATTAAGTATTTCTCAGAACGTTGAGGGGGACGACAAAAAATGAAGGAGTTCGGGTTGTTCTATGCTTAAGTCGTTTGTTCGATGGACCCCCTAGTTATTCCAGTGATCGAGGATCTCCCCGTGCTCCGATTGGCTTCTTATATCTTTGTGGTGATCGCTACTCGCGTTTCCGACCGCCGAAGCGAGTTGAAGTCTTCATTTCTCTTATTCTACGACTTGCTTTTCGTGCCCACCTTGGCTATTTTAATCGCCCTCTCTTGATCTTGGAGAATACTAAGGCGTGGCACGATCATCAACTCTTCATGGATCTCGGATAGCATTTATCGTATGAGTCGTCGAGCTTTCGACGTTAAACAAAGGCTTCTTGGGACACAACCCAAGCTTTTCATAACCTTTTGCGATTTCTATATATTTTCCTCTCTAATATTTTGTTGTTTCTGCGTTTTGTTGTGTTTTGCTTATTTTTTCTTTATTTTGAGAACAGTTGGAGGAATTCTCACTAAAGAACGTTGATCAATCGAGTGAAAAATGAGGCGTAGGGAAGCAGCCATCGATCGATGGCCAGCATAGATGCGGCGTCGATGCTATTACACTGTTGGCGTTGATCCATCAGCGATCGACGACAATGATCGACGAACTCTCTGTTCCTATCATCGATGCCTCGTTGATCGACATCTTGGGTAGACGACTGCTCCATCCCGACCGTTGATCCACCCGTGACGGCTAATGATGTGAATGCATATGGAAAGAATAACGAACCATTTAGTTTCAATTGCGTTTTCAAATATCGCACTGTACGACAATTGTACATTTTTTTCCTTTTATTTTCTTTATATATTTTAATCTATAATTTAAATCCTATATTAAATCATTTTAATTTTAAGGGTGATTCTATTCACGCAACCGTCCCCAAGAATCATATTGCAAAACTTAAGCCCTTATTTGTTGTAGGTGGTCTCTATACTGTGGAAAATATTATGGTGTCAGAAATTAAAATGATGTTCACGGTCGACCCAGGAAAATATGCCTTCAACTTCTTTAATCGTACTACAGTCAATAATTGCACCGACGACGCATTTCCTTCAGATTTATATATTTTCAAGCCTTCAAGCCTTTTCATTATTTTCTCGTTCGTGAAATCAAACACGAGAACCACCTCCGATTAGCTACGTTTTCAATTTTTGAATTTTCTATTTTGGATGTCAATCATGAAACTTGTTGCCTTCGATTGATTATTGATTTGGAAATAATGAAATATACAACTGTTCAATAGAAATGCACGAAACTTGTTGCTTTCAATTTGATGTCGTTTCAGTTGATGTAGTTGTTACATGGATTATGCACATTTATATTTTATTATGTGTAAGGTAATATATTGAATTGTGCACAGTTAGTCTAATATGGTTTAACAGTTCTATGTGCGTTGTCATTTGATGTCGTTTTAGTTGATGTAGGTGTAATTTGGTTTGTGCACAAGTGGGTAGAGTAATGTATTAACTTGGGCACCGTTGTGCAATAAATTGTGCACATGTTATGAAGTTCAAATAATTTTTATGTCGCGTTATTTGTGGTGTATGATCTATTTTGTGCATAGACTTGTGGAAAAATTGTGCATGTGATATTGAACGTTCATGACACCAAACTCTACAATATATTTTGTACCGACATGTGAAGATGCCATTAAAACTTATATTAATAATATATTCACAAGCTTGGATGAAGTTATATAGTTTTACAAGTCTTATGCCTCAGTCGTTGGTATTGAAGATTGGAAAAAGAGTGGCCAAGAAAAGTCAATGAAAGAGAACCAGAAATGGAGGATGTGCAAGACTTGTGCTGAAATATCATAATAATATGAGAACTTACCCAAAGAGAAAACAGGGGGTAATACATGCACACTAACGAGGTACACACAATAGTGACCCTGATATTTCAAATTACTCAATGGAAAAATGCACAATTATCACTGTAAATTTTTTTTATCCTAATATTATAATTTTTTTTCTATTTTGTATGTATTTTCTGATTGCAATAATAAATTACTTGCACATTGTAATTTATAGGTAATTTGAGCAAGGAAGCAACAAATAAAGCAATTGGCAGATTTCAAGACCAACCCTTAATATTATTTTTGTATTTTTACTTTTCTTAATGTTGCAAACTTGTTGTGCACCACTAAGTATAGTTTTGTGCACAACCATGCAATAAGATTTGCATAATAGTTTAATAAATTTTGCACGGTAGCATTTCAGCAATTCCAATTTAAGTTGTTGGTCTATTGGGCTTTAAGTACTAAATGTGAGATTGAACAATGATTTGTCCGTGTTTCACAATTAAGAACTTTGGCCATCTCCGTTTTCTTTTCATCATATTTCTTCGGTTTATTATTGATATACCATATACCTTAGTTTATTAAAGTATAATCTTAGAGATTGTAGGACAACGAGAAAATGAATCGACAAGATGGTTTTGTTTGACATATATATATTTTTATTGATTGTGTGTAATGGAGCAAGTGTGCTTTTGTACTTCTACAATGGCCCATGAGTTTCAAATGGGATATGTTTATGTGCACAAGTAAGTGTTAGTATGTGCACAATTATGCAATAAATTATAAACACAAAAGTAAAATAAAGAAAAATAAAGTAGAATCTTTTCTATTGTTTCTTATTTAACCACGTGTTTTAAAAGGATATAACTTATTCCAATCAAAATTTGAATACATAGATTGACTGATGGATCAATATAATTGAAGGTCAATATGCATCGAAAATATAAGTGGGCGAAATGGTATTCTTGGAAAAAAATTGAAATGATCTCTTTACTTTTCTTACAACTTTCTAATATCGTACGACATCAATGGTGCATGGTCCAGGTCAGCCACAATTCTACCCGATGATCGGATTGTAATGTTGTACACCGGTGAGACCTATGAATTCAATCATGTCCAATGCTAAGTGCACCAATTTATGCATAATCATGAAGTAAGAACTGAACAATAATACAATAACATATACACAACTAAGTGAAACCCTCAATAAAAATTCGGATACATAAATCTCCATCTTTCCCTTGCCATGAACACAAAAGAGCACCATATAAATGTTACAATAATTTGAAATCAAACAATAAGAATTAATGGATCTTATTCAACATAAAAGAAACAACTTAATGTGAGAATTCAGTACAAGCCATATCTTATGCAATCTTTATTGTGCAAATTCATAGTCAGTATTGTGCATAGTTAGTAATACTATTGTGCACATACCTAGAACTAATGTAACAATACAATTTTAAAAATAATACATTTTCACACATAAAAATAGTATACTGCAAAAAGTTAAATGTTTTAATGGTCTAACAGAAAAATAAGAAATTGAGAACATGCCACAACAGTGTAATTCATCCTTGAAATATGTAACTTCATGATTGTGCATAACTTAATGCATGATTGTGCATATCCCATTGACAAATATTTAATTTTTAGATTTTTTATCTTCGGAAGTTGCATTTTGTTATGAAAATACTATTGTAATATTGTGAATATCTTATTGTATGATTGTGCATAAATTAATCTAGTATTGTGCATGTGATATTTCACAACAGTAGTCTCATGACAGCTATCACAGATGAGCACCGATGACCATAAGGACTAGATAAAAGGATCGTCGACCAAAAAGAAATAGTTAAATACGAATAATTTAAGCACACTAAGAACTAGAGACAACAATCACAACAAGTGTAAAAATATTGATTTATAAAATTCATATGACAAAAGTTCATTTGCCTTTCCAAACAATATTCTCTCAAATTTGAAAACTGTTTGATAAGAAAATAAAAATAAAACTAAGGGTAGGTCTTGAGAAATTGGTTCTTTTTTTTTTTTCGTTCACTTGCAATTACGATGTGTAAATAAGTGATTATTACATAAAAACTGATACCAAGTAAATTATAAATAATATTACAACATTAGGGCAAAATAATTTTAAATGAAATACTGGAAAATGTTAAATGGTATAACGGTCTGACAGAAAAATGAACATGCTATAACAATGTGATTATCCTTCGCCTTTCGTTCAAGCTTCTTTGCCTTGTAAATGGAAGATACTCCTTCACAATTTTCATGTTTACATTCTTCAACTCGTTTATCTCTCCGCATACCAACGAATGACAATACTTGTTTCCGATACAATTTAACTGTTTTTTATCTCCTGCCTTAATCTCACAGTTGACCTTCAATCCGACCTCCATATATGACTCCATGTGCTTGATAGTAGAAATATTCAAATTCACATTTTCTACCCTTAATTAGCATAACATCTCCATAAAATATGATTCAAGTTTAACAACCACATTGGTGTAGTGGGCCATATTTTGTACATTTAGAAACCTTTAAAATGCATCTTTCTGCAGTATGTATATATATATATATATATATATATATATATATATATATATATATATATATATATATATATATATATATATATATATAGGATTAGGTTCAAATGAGAACCATGTCCATATATGTGAGCTTAGGGTCAATTATGGGCCTTAGATCAAATTAAATGGATGGATCAGATTTTTTTGTGTATTTCCTTATTTAATTAAAAGTATCAGAATTGTATAATAAAAATACTGCTGGTATATAATAAAAGCACTAGTTCGCAGGTCCACATATAAGGACATGATTCTCATTTGAACTCACCCATATATATATATATATGGAGAAAAATGACAAGGAAAAACTGTATGCACATAAACTGTATATGATGCACATTAATAAGTAATAAATTGCACAATAATAAGAATTCATGTGCACATTAATAAAAATTCTTCTTCAGAGGGTGACATAATCAAGAGAAATATACAACATATATACAAGAAAAAAATGCATACACATAAACCGTATACGATGCACATGAATAAGCAATAAATTGCACAATAATAAGAATTATTTTGCAAATTACTAAGTAACATGTCCATAATTGAAAATTACACAAGCACACAACACAAGAAGTAAGATTCGACATTCATTGCAAAAAGTTAAAGTTTCAAAAGGACTAAGTTAAGTTTGTAGGTCAATTTACAAGATTCTCAAAATTAACAGGAATCACAATTTTTTGAAGCAAGATCGACCACAATTCATCCACTTAAAACTTGAAATTAGTAACTAATATTCAAAAAAAATTAAAACCTAAAACTTAATATCTACTCAAACAAATCAAATTCCACAACGAAAAATTAGTTCGAAACACATGTACATGTGATTCGCGAAAAAAATATTATGATTCATGAAATAAAAAAGGAAAACATACCTTTTCGCGGAATTTGGCCATGATACGACCGTCTCATGCCGTAACTTCTGAAAATATACGAAGAAGAGAGATGCGAAAAAACAATGGATATGGCTAAGGAGAAAACTGATTGAAATCGTAGAGGAAGAAAGAGGGGACATCGATGTGGACGGGATTCTCCTCTCAAATAATAGATGGGTATTGTGTGATATTATGAGAAGGGAATAGTGTGGTGTAGTTAAAACATATTTTAATTACAGATATACAACCATGAATAGCACATGCATTAAAATTAGTGGTTAGGATTTATTCTCATTTCTCACCTAAGGATCCATTCTCGCATGATCCTATACCTATATATATATATATATATAATTTTTGTCATTTTTATCATTATTATCTAAATAAAATATTACATTTAATATGTAATATGACTTTTCATTACATACAATACAAATTTAACACAACTTTAAATAATTGGTATATATTTATAATATAAATGTTTATAAATATATATTATATAGGTAACCGTTACGTATAATAAATATAACAAATGTGAATAACAAGTACATGATTTAGCCTAGTGTTTTATTTTCTTCTTACCGTGTAAAAGGTTTTGAGTTCAATTCCCCCTTACGTGCGTTATGTTTTCTTTTAATCTTCAGATGTTTTATAATTTGTAATTTTTATTTTATATCGTACAAGATTTTTATTTTAATAAAAATAATATGATGATTAATATTTAAAACATTACATTAAATTTGGTCTCCAAAAATTGTGATGAGTTATAATCCTCATCACTATGTATATCTTCAGAAGATATAATATCTTCACTAATCAATTCAACTAATGTTTGAGAAAAAAAATATCAGAGTTTCAGAGAAATTAATGAGTTAATATGATGCTTTCATGAACATAAATGTGTAGTACGTGATCACTAATAATTATTAATTTGTTATTAAAAGAGTCTCATAAGTCTTGGTGTGAAATTGTTGTACCACTTATAAACAACTATGAGAATTAGTATTTATCATCACTAAATAGGAATTTGGTGTCAAACTATTTTTCTTGGACTAATGAAAATTGTGGTATTGTCGTGAATATCATCATCTTTTTTCATGGAGGAAAACAAAATGACAAAATATGATGTTGTCACGAATATAAACTTATTGTGACACCAAACTTTGCCACCATTTATTACAAGTTTGTCATCGAAAGGTTTTCTCCTAATTATTTTTTTTTTGTCATTCCATTATTGTGACAAAATTCATAACGTCATCAAATATGCAGAATATTGACAAAATTATATCAATGATGACAGTAATAAATGTTGTCGTAAAATGTATTATTCTCTGAAAAATAACAAACCTTGTCACTATTTATTAACATATTATGACAAACTCTTATATGTGGTAAAAGAAAATTATAATTAATTAAATATGTGATTTCCTATAATGTAAGTGTTGGTATAGGCTTGAACCATGATTTGTACGATATTAAGAATAATATGACATACGTGCTCATTGAGAGAGAAAAGTTTGTAACACGTGTTTCATATCATGTGTACTAAGTTGACCAATTCTTTGGTAATATGAAATGGATATGTACTTTCTCATTTATGTGAGACCATAAGGCTCATGTCATATTTCTCTTTTAGGACTTTAGCTAGGTTTTGAACCTTTATCATGATGATGCTACTTTAGCATGTGCCAATAGCAAAGATTGATACGGTCATGAGGGACATGTCTAGAAAGGGAGATTATTTTTATTTACACTTTTATTTGTGTCTATATACCGGTCAATTGTGTCAAGGGTATAATTATAGATAAAAATAAGTAACAAGAGTTAAATGTGTACTATGAGGGATAAGAAAAATGTAGGCTTATGTAATAAAAATTATTGTGGGGAATAGGATGATTTATGAAATCTTCATATTAATCGCTTGAGCTAATATATAGCTTTAACAAGTTTTATACCATAAAAGGTAATTTTCTCGTGTGTCACACGACTCATTTGAAATATGAATCAATTGTTTTTTTTTTGTTATGTATGTTGGACTATGCATTTGACATTATGTGTTGTGGTGATAAATGGTCAATCTCCGAAACTCATGTGTGAGTGAGCGATGTTACTTAATATAAATATATATTTATTTGTATTAATATTATTTATTAATTAATTAAAGGTCAAACATGAGGTGTACCCTTAAGAGAGGTTGAGAGAGAGTTATTAGGTGGATAACTCTCCAATATTATCCAACCTCTCCATTTCTCCTTTGTTTGTTTGATTTCACCTGAAAACAAAATAAAGAGGTTTTATTCTTTTCACATCTTGCATACATATAAATGTTAGAATAAGGTGACCAACAAGCCAACTTGTGGCTGTGGTCTGACTTTTCTCTTGTAATACAATCGGTTTTTATTCGTAATAATATCTTTTATACATATTGGCATTCCATATCTTTTATCCCATGCTTGTTGCATAGGTATGGTCCTGATGAAGTTACTTTATTACGGTGGATTGGTCTAGCAGAACCGTGAGATAATTCAGCACGTAATGTAACTCGTCGAACTTGTTCCTAGTCAAAGGGTTACGCCATAATGAGGATACAGTCCTTTCCCATTAAGACTAGTACTTAGTGTATGTGGACCGCATCTAATCGGTCACGGTGTGTGGACATCGACATACATAAGTAGGTGCTCATAAGATGAGTTCACTGAACTCCCTCGCCTAGAAATCTCTAAGTGGTTCCCACTCATCGAGTAGATGATTTCTATGGTATAGCGTACAATATTAATCCTTAAGACCTGAACCTCACCGTGACTTCACTAGAGGACAGGCTATGTTGTGACCTGTCTCTGTGTCTCTTTGGAGGCCAATCAAAAGGAGCAACGTTCGCATAATCGGGAAATCTAGTGGGAAGTCTGTGCATGGTAGTAGGGGATTCGGARGCATGATAAGTCATGGATGTCCTGTGTGTTCTGATGGTTGATAAATTCTTGGAGTCTCTGGCTAGAGCTAATAGTGGGGTGTTTAGAGAAATGTGTTTCTCAAAGTCACACACGAACAGATTATCTTGAATCTAGAACGTACACACAGTTATTGAACTAGAAAGAGGTCTCGATGAACCAATAGTGGGGTGGCGAGGCGGCTACCTGTTTATCTCGGCGTTGTCGACGGCCTTGCAGCGGTG
>BMAC01000559.1:395214-430102 GCA_014905375.1 Phtheirospermum japonicum | reverse complement strand
CCAGCCACGTCGAGGCTGTCTGCCGCCGTGCCGTTCCGTCGCTGGGCCGAAGCCGCTTGTTGTTCTGCCGTTACGTCGCCGGACTGAAGCCGCTTGCTGCCGGCGTCGTTCCGAACGCCACACCATTCGCCGCCTTGCTCCTCCTCGTAGTGAGGTAAAACTGTTGATCGCTGTGAATGGTCGTTTGTTTGATTATATACATAATATATGTATGTTAATGATGCTAAGTATATATATATATATATATATATATATATATATATATAGTATGTATGCTGTAATGTATACATGTGTGTGATGTGTATGTTTTATGTATGCAGCATGTATGATATATATGTGTGTAATATATGTTTTTATATATATTCAGCATGCTGTGTATATTAAATATATATATAAATATGTTATATATATGATAGATGCATGAAGGTTTAGTATATATATATATTAATATTATGCGTGCATGCTAGTAATACATATATGATTAATATGTTGTGAATATGAGTATATATGTATTATATATATGATATATATATATTATATATTAATGATATTAATATATTAATGTATATATATATAATTGTTATGTATATGATTAATATATTAATATATATATATATATATATATATATATATATTGTTATATGTATATGACTTATAGAAACGTATCATGCTCGTTCGATTTTACGAAAGTCGAATTGTTTCATTGAAAAGAAATTAAAACATTGTTTGAATTAATTGAAAATTAAAATGGGCCGTCGTCAATTGAATTCGATTCAATTATTTAAAAAATTTTGTTTTCCACTGCGCGACGGCACCATCAAATCCCAACAATAAATAGATAAATGGAACATCTTATATATACTGCACACAACACATGAACGATACACATACATATACATACTATATATCTTAACTTAATGGGGGGATTACTCAACACTAACTAAGCCTAAAGGCTATCCAGCTTAAGGATGAAATTCCTTTTTGAGTGACTACCCTAAGAAATCAGACTTATGCTCAGTTCTCCTCGGGAGAAGCTGTTCTTTTTCTTGTTTCATAAGCAAATGCGGCAATCTGGTGGTATAGTGAGCTCTCTCTCTATAGATTAAGCTCTAGTCATTGGTAGAGAGGAAGTTGGCCCTTGAGTTATGAGATAGAGACAAAGTCTTTGTGGCTACGGACTGACTCGAGGCATCAAGATTAACATGTAAGAAATCAACAACTTAATTGGTTCTATTAATTTCAATTTCGTTTTAAAATGGTACAACGCCTAATCTCAGTTTTAGGATATTTTAATAACATGAAACCTAACATATATGACAATATTGGAGAAATTATTTTTATTTTGTATTACTACGGTGCAAATAAATACACTATTGATGTTTGACTCTAAATGAAGATCCTTACATTTAGGCAAAAGTGTTTGTTCATATATTGGTGCTCTTTATTATACACTTGGATTATTCTACCATATTTGACAATATAAGTTTACGTACATATTTACAGATCTTTGTGACTATGGCATTTTCTTTTTACGCAAGATAACCAGATTTGTGATAGTTCTCAAGTTATGTGACTTGTAACATTTATGTTCAATTTCTTTATATATGATTCTTGTTTGATTGCTCTCATAGTTATTTGGGATGTTTCTTCATTTATAGTTTATCTTATTATATAATTTGTCAAGTTCGTTTTCATCTATCAGGGATTGTTGGTTTATTAACCCACGTGGCAAAAACTTCGGTATTATGTATTTCTTGTTCCCTTACCCTATGATGACAATTATCAATTTTAAAGTATTTATATGTTAGACTTATATTCGTTCAGGAGTTATACGTATGAGATTAATCTCTTATAGCGTTATTTTGTCTATATATTATTTTGACATTCTTCCCAAGTTTATTAGATATTAATTGTATAGTAAATAAATGATACTTATCTTATTAGGTAGTTGTCTGTATATTAATAGATTCCGATTAGGATATAATTCTCTTTCCCTAAAGTAGATTTTCATGTGTTTCAAGTATTGAGTTATTATGACTCTCCTAATGAAAGTGATTTACTTACAATATATTATTTATATTTTATATTATTCTTTTGTAGTCTATTTTATAAGTAAGGGTTTATATATAAATATGAGGATCATCTCTACAACTTCAACACTTTGATACCACGAACTATAGAGAGAAAATATATTCTGCCTAGAGGTTGGTGTTGTAGCCTGTCTAACTAACTGTCACCAACATCCTATTGAACGAAATATTTTTTCATCCATCTCATTTTTATTAACATCCACTCCTAAATATTGTGATAACCTTTTGGGAAAGGAATACTAATTTAAAAGGATCTTACATTATAAGAGTTTTTAGTTGTTTTTATTAGTTATGTTTTTAATTTTAGCCATTGATATACATTTTCTAGTAAAGATCTTTTGCCATGAGGCACGACTATAAGTATTTTTACTTATAGTCAAAAGTTTTAAGACCTTATTAAAGTGTAGTTTTTAGTGGTATAAAAGGTTCATGGCTTGGTATTATCAGAATTCGATTCAATTGAAGGAATCAATGTGTTTCAAGCTTTGAAAAGTAAAGGAAATGAAAATAAAGCAAATAAACTAACTAAACTAAACTAGGAATTGAAATTGCAAATTGGTAGGATGCCTCGTCATATGCCTCGAATATGAAAATGCAAAGCAATAATGAAAATAAGCAAGAAAATACAATGTTTCACTAAGTACAATCATGCAAGCCTCGTCATATGCCTAAGGTACAACTATGCATAAAAACTTGAATAATGAAAATTAACAAAAATCAAAAGTATGAATAGAAAAAGCAATGAAAATTGACGTCAAAGTTTAAAGCTTTACGAGAAATAACAAGAAACGAAGCATAGATCTAGGATTAAACATGAAACAATGCATGAAAATAAAATCCCAAATAAAGTATATGAAACACTTGAAATAAAAACGATCAAGGACTCGATCTATGATCTAGATGTGTCACTTATCTAGATTCCATGGACGATTCACAAGATCTAATAAGAAATCAAAAAGCTAAGGCAAGAACCATAAATTGAAGAACAGGCATGGAAATTAAAGAATAAACATGAAATTAAAAGGAAGCTTACTTGAATTAAATGCAAGAGTAACAAGCTTGAATTAAATTTCATCAAAATAAAAACTCAAGGGAGTACTTGGATTCATCTTGAACTTACAAACCCAAGGAAAAGGTTGAAAATTAAATCTAAAATCTAGAGAGAGAAATTTTAATCCCAAACCCAAGCTTGGGTTGGGAGGAATGAGAGATGTTTTACAAAATGAGAGAAGCCTTCTATTTATACTAGGTTTAGTAGGGTTTAAATGGGTCAATTTGGGTTTTAAAGGCTTAATTTCTCGGGTTTGACCCAAAGATAGGCTCCATATCACTTGGCTAGCCCTTTTGGCTTTTTTGGCTTGGTCTGGGCGAGCCTGGGCTAGGGGGGGTGGGGGCACTGGTTTGGGATGGCACGCATTTGTCAAGGGAGATGGCGCAAAGGATGGCTGTTGGGCGTATGGCGCTGAAGATGGCTTGGAAGTTGGCAGTGCTGCGCGCTGCCATGGACGCTGGGTGCAGGAGATGGCTGGGAAGTTGGCAGTGGGGCTGCCTTGGCAGGTTGGAGCAGCACTTAGCACAGAGGATATCAGGGAGATGGTCAAGGGATGGCCACCTTTACAAAATATTTTCCCCTTTGGAGCTCCTTTTTGGCACAACTTTGGCAAGCCATGGCTTGATTTTTGGCCTTGAATGCCTTTACCTTTGAAAATAAGAATTTTGAACATAAAAACCCAAGAATTTCACCAAACCTCAAATTAATTAAATATAAAATAAACTAGAAACATGAAAAATAACAAAACAATAAAAACAACCTAATAAACTTAACTAATAAACTCAAAAACTACTAAAAATAATATAAAACCTTAATTAAAAACACGAGAAAAACACCACAATTACATGCAAAACAACCACCCCACACTTATTGGTTTGTTCGTCCTCCAACAACGAAAATAATCGAGAATGTACATGCAATGAACATTATGTAAAAAGAAAAATCCTTGTGCTTATCCTTATTAATATGAAGTATGAACATAAACTCGTTATCGTCAAGCATTTCTCCTATTACTCTTTCTCAAATGAAAACCAAATCGATGACATCCTCACAAATGAAATTTTGAGGGTGTTCGCTCAATTCGCTCAAGTGTTTATATGGGACATGTATACACTCGAATTGGACAACGCATGCACCTCGACAAAATTTCACAAATTGGAAACTAAAAAATACCCATTGTACATGACAAAACAAGAATCAAAAGAGGTCTTTATTTTGGGTTGTAATGTTGGATCTTTGGTAAGATATGAAATTTTTGGATATAGTGGCTAACACACGATCAAACGTGATCAATAGTACACAAAACCCTAATTTCGAAAACCCGAAGCTTATGATCGCTTCACCTTTCCCAAATTACCAAAATTTCGTTCGAAACCCTTTTGTTCGTACACACTCTTTCTCGAATTTTATTTCAAAATACTTAGAAGCTTTTTGAACTTGCTTTTTTCACTAAATTTAGCCTTTAAATTAGGCTTTTCACATGAACGCACGCTTTATCACATTTCGTGATTTGTGTTGGAGTATTAATTTTTTTTTTTGTATAACGACTCAAAACCCGAAACCCACAATTGATTCCCTCACATTTCTAGCCAACTAAAAACATACCCTCTCACCTCACAATTTATGGAGATATAAGAGCTAAAATCTAGCTCGGCTAACAAGAAACGGGGTATATGCTCAAGGGGACTCATTTGGGATATTTTAAGTAGCTTATATATTTGGATATGACCGGAATAAAGGTGATGATATATGTTCCTCAAGGTCATTTTAAAATTCAATCATGCACGAGCAAAATCAAATCTCCTCAATACAATTTCCATAAAAATGCAAGCAAGCCGATAAATCACACAAGGCTACTTACTAGTTTGCACCGAATTTGGGAGCAAAGTCAAAAGAGCTTTTAGAACTTTGCAATCTTTTCACGAGAAAAATGTTGATTATATATATATAGGCAGTTTTAGACGAAGCACAAAAATTCAACTCCTTGCACAAGAGGGCATAAACATATAAAAACCCGACAAGTAAACTATTCAAACCTCCAAGCAAGTGGTGATTGGTCAACAATGTAATAAAGACACAAAAGACACAAAAATGACTCAACCATATAAAAGCGCAATTAGTAAGTGTCACTTCGCCAAGAATGCGTCACTTCGCCAAGCCTCGAGTTAAGAAAGACAAAACATGCTTTATAAAAACCCGGACCATAACCACCTACCAACCCCACACTTAAACCATGCAATGCGCTCATTGCATTTTAATGAAAATCAAGTAAAAGGAGGGTTAGAGAAGCTTCCTAAACTGAGCGAGTTTGGGTCGAGCTCGGTGGGTTCCACTTAAGCATCAAGCAATATGAACAAAAACCGAACATGGCTTGTGTATCCCGGCTCCATAAACACCACCAATCTTATCAATTCGACTAAGGTTGGAGTAGGGAAACGAAACCCTATAAAAGGAAACCAAACAAAATCAAAAACATAAAGACCAAAAAAGAACCAAAAGACAACTCCAAAATATTTTTTAGTTTTATTTTTTATTTTTTTATTTTTTTTATTTTCAAATGTTTTTGGATTTTCATTTTAAGAAGAAAAGAAAGAAAGAAAGAAAGAAAAGGAGAAAAAAGGAAAGAACTTGGGTTGCCTCCCAAGAAGTGCTTGTTTTACGTCACTAGCTTGACGAACTCCCTTTTGGTCAAGGTGGAAAGATAACAGGAGGTTCCACTAAAATAATCTCCTCCATTTTGGGAGGATCCACTCTTTGGAACGTCCGTGGTGCATTGCCACGCTCAAATAAGATCCGCCAAAAAGCAAACATTCCAAATGGGCAATTAAAGCTTGTCTCGGCTAGGTCTTCAGGTGGAATGGTGGATTTGAAGTGTCTCGATGACTCGTCAAGAAGATAAAAGGAATATTGGCCAGCTAGATTGTTTAACCTTTGATCGATAAATGGGGAAGGGAAATGATCTCTCTTGGTAGACACTTTCAACTTCTTAAAATCGATCAACGTCCTCCAACCCATTTTAGCCCTTATGGATAACAACTCTCCTTTTTCATCCTCGAAAATGAACATGCCGCTCGTCTTTGGCACCAAGTCAATGGGATTCACCCACTCGCTCTCGGCGAGTACGAACATTAAGCCTTCCCACAACAATCCCAAAATCCCGGTTCATACCATTCTTTGTTCAAGACTCGAATTCAAAGGGCTATCTCTCTCAACCACTCCGGATTTCCAATTAATAACACCCTTAAGAACTTCAATCACTTTCACCGTCCTCTCCTCCTCTTCCTCTCGATGCGAATTTGCAAGGATGAAAATCGACTTTCTCTCCTCAAGATAATCATTAATTTTTCCAAGCTTATCATTAATAACCCCCACCTTCCCCTCTAAAAAGTCTTCGGTGCCCTCAACGACCCATAAAGAATCTTCGTCACACAAGTCTTGGGCAAGTTGGAGCACAACGGATTCGTAATTACAAACAAGGGGATCAACAACCTCGCAACAATCCTCAATATCAACGTCCGGGCCAACCTCACCCTCATGGTTCATTTCCTCCATATAAGCTTGTTCGACCAGCTTTGGATCAAGTCCATGAGTAAGGAATCCTCATGAGCTTGATTTAGCATATCGACATCGCTTGCTAATTGGTCCATCGTAGCATCAAGAGCATTAAACTTAGCATCAAACGAGGCCAACGTAGTGCACAAAGATTGCAATTATTGTAAAATGGCTAGGAGATTCGGATCGGGAGGCGCAATAGGAGCATTCACCAGAAGAATGATGCCGGGAGGGGCGTTTTGGTCATTAGAGCTCAAACCTCCAAAGTACGCATGAGGATCGGGATCATGAGTGCTATTTGTGGTACCAAATGAGGCATAATTGAAATTGGAAGTGGGAGAACCTCCATATAGGCCGGGATCCAGAGTTTGGCCACCCTTATACTCATTTGAACTCGCAAAGTCACATATAGACAAGCTCGTGCATTGTGTGGAAGCATTATACCCACCATAAGGGGAGAATGTCAGAATATGCATGTTTGGGAAGTGAGTAGGAGAACCAAATCCTCCACACGGACCATACTAACCCGAGGAGTCACTAAACCCGACATGGTTTACACCATGCCCTCCCATGCTGGGTTGCCCATAGTCGAAACCACCGTTGGCAACGTGGTTTGCACCATGCCCTCCCAAGTTGCCAAGTCCATTATACATCATCTCATTACCAACATGGTTTGAACCATGACTCCCATGTTGGGAATGTATCCACCATAGCTACAAGTACCTATCATACTTTAAAAAAATGTAAAATAACAAAGAAAGCTAAAAACATAAAGAAACAACAATCAAATCGAAAGACTTAACCAAGCTAAGTCGCAACAGTGTCATTTTGAAGTGTATTTTTTAGTAGTATAAAAGGTTCATGGCTTGGTATTATCGGAATTCGACTCAATTGAAGGAGTCAATTTGTTTCAAGTTTTGAAAAGTAAAGGAAAATGAAAATAAAGCAAATAAACTAACTAAACTAAACTAGGAATTGAAATTTCAAGTTAGTAGGATGCCTCGTCGTATGCCTCGAATATAAAAATGCAAAGGAATAATGAAAATAAGCAAGAAAATGCAATGTTTCCCTACGTACAATCATGCAAGCCTAAGGTACAACTATGCATAAAAACTTGAATAACGCTAATTAAAAAAAATTGAAAGTATAAATAAAAAGAACAATGAAAATTGACGTCAAAGTTTAAAGCTTTACGAGAAATAACAAGAAACGAAGCAGAGATCTAGGATTAAGCATGAAATAATGCATGAAAATAAAATCTTAAATAAAGCATATGAAATACTTGAAATAAAAATGATCAAGGACTCGATCTATGATCTAGACGTGTCACTCATCTGGATTCCATGGACGATTCACAAGATCTAACAAGAAATCAAAAAGCTAAGGCAAAAAGCATAAATTGAAGAAGAAGCATGGAAATTAAAGAACAAGCATGAAATTAAAAGGAAACTTACTTGAATTAATGGAAAGAGTAAGAAGATTGAATTAAATTGCATCAAAATCAAAATCCAAGGGATTACTTGGATTCATCTTAAGCTTACAAACCCAAGGAAAAGCTTAAAAATAAAATCTAAAATCTAGATTTTAATCCCAAACCCAAGCTTGGGTTGGGAGAAATGAGAGATATTTTACAAAATGAGAGAAGTCTTCTATCTATACTAGGTTTAATTGGGCTTAAATGGGTCAATTTGGGGTTTAAAGGCTTAATTTCCCGGGTTTGACCAAGTTTGACCCCAAAAATAGGCTCCCTAGCCACTTGGCTACCCTTTGGCTTGGTTGGTTGGTCTTGGGCGAGCTTGGCTTGGTTGGGGAGTGCTTGGAAAGGGAGATGGCGCAAGGGATGGCTGCTGGGCGCATGGCGCTGAAGATGGCTGGGAAGTTGGCAGTGTTGCGCGCTGCCACGGGCGCTAGAGATGGCTGGGAAGTTGGCAGTGCCGCGCGCTGCCACGGGCGCTGGAGATGGCTAGGAAGTTGGCAGTGCCGCGCCTGGGTGTTGGAGATGGCTAGGAAGTTGGCAGCTAGGCGCTGCCTTGGCAGGCTGGAGCAAACCCTTGGCGCAGAGGATGGCAGGGAGATGGTCAATGGATTGTCACCATTTCAGAATGTTTTCCCCTTTAAAGCTCTTTTTTGGCACAACTTTGGCAAGCCATGGCTTGAGTTTTGGCCTTGAGTGCCTTTACCTTTGAAAATAGGAATTTTGAATATAAAAGCCCAAGAATTTCACTAAACCTCAAATTAATTAAACCATTTAACCCAATTAAATGTAAAATCAACTAGAAACATGAAAAATAATAAAACAAGAAAAATAACATGATAAACTTTACTAAGCGACTCAAAAACTACTAGAAACAATATAAAACTCTAATTAAAAACACGAGAAAAACACCACAATTACATGCAAAACACTTATGTTCTGTAATATTTAATCCCACTGCTACTTATTTACACTGCACAAAACACACTTGGTTTGTTATAATTAATTTTTAATTTTATTAATAATAAATTGCAAAGTAGAGACTTGCAATTCATTCAATTGTCATCATGAGTATGCACTTGATAACACTAAGTGTTGATCTTATGTGTTGCAAACTTATAAATTTATCTATTATTTCAATGTGTCGAACACCTACACGTGAATCTAATCTTATGTATTTTAATTCCACTGTTATTACTACAGTAGAAGAAAAGGTTGAGAACTACTACGACGATGAGGACACTAAGGTTATTAAGGAATACAAGGAGTTTTCTTAAATTGAGTCATGAGAACGATGTGCAGAAAGGTTTTATCTCTAGCTCGTGGGAACTTGGTAATGTTAGATCTAAAATTGACTCTTCTCTTCAATCTTTGAAGAAGACGAGTACTGGTAAGGTTTAAATTGATGGGTTTTTGTCTGCTGGATGTAAGGGTGGTACTTAATTCAAAACTCCTATTTTATCAAACCAAAAGTCTTGTGAAACTTCAAAATTTTCAAATAAAAACACACCTAAAGTCTCTAAATAATTGAAATTTCATAAGCGAAAATATATATGTCATCATTGCTTTATGTCTGGACATATTGGTCCTTACTGTTGTAAATTTATTGTTGAAGCTCCTAAGAAAATTTCTCGTGGTCCAGTGTTGGTCCCGCTATCGGATAGTACTAGTGATACTGACACCAACACCTCTCATAACTTCAGATCTATTTTGGTTAAGCATATGATTACAGTGTTCTATTATTTTGATAGCAGTTGCTCGCATCATATGACGGGTACTCATGAGTAGTTGATGGACTTTGAGACGTACAATGAAGGACAAGTGATTTATGAAGTTGGAGACCATGGATAAATCATCGAAAATGGAAGTTAAATGTTTAATTCCTTTTAAAGCTTCACAACATGATTCTTGTTGGTGGACTCATGACTTATTTAATTAACATAAGTCAGTTTTGTGATAGCAATGTTCATGTGAAATTTGATAAACAAACTTGTACAGTTTTTGAAGATTTGAATATTAATTTTCTTACCGGTACAAAGATGGTAAACAATTACTATCTTGTTTGTAAGTAAGATGTTGCGCTATTTAAACTTATAAGTATTTTTCTAAGGGTTGTTGTCAAAAACATATTTCAGACTCTACGCGACATTTGCCCAAATTTTCTTAAAACACTTTATTTTTAGAGGATTTTATTTCTAAAACTCTTGAGTCTTTAATATGTCATATGTGTTCTTGTTTTGGTCAATTTGATTAAAAATGTTCTAATAATTTAGCAAGAAATATCTTAAATGCTAGTTTAAGTGACTTTGAGTCTAAGGATGTAGAGCCTGACCCTAAGTTGAGGAATTCTTATGTTTAACAACCTTTGAGAGTGAGGTCGTCACTTTGTGTGTTGTTGTTGAGGATGTTGCTAACGTTTTTTTCACACTTCCACCAATATTCATTCCAGAATTTTATGTTAAGAATGAACTTGATAACTCCCTTGTCTTTGTTAAGTTATTAATTAAAATTAGAACAAAACTTGAGGAGGTTCTTTTTATAGGTAATGAGACTGAGAAAATTTGTTTTGCTTTTATAAAACATGTTTTTTAAAATAAAAGCGTGTTGATTCTTCTTCGATACCAACTAACACGAAGTGTTCTTTAAGCAAAAATCAAGTTTAAGAAAATGTCAATGTATTTCTCGTTTTTGTTTTGTTTTAAGACACATTAAACATTATATTGGTTAACCGAAATATGATCGTGCTCGAAAGCTTTATACAAAATCAATGTTGGTGGAAATATTAGTATTTACCAGTTACATTCCCATCAACATTTGACCTTCTTTTTTTAAGAATTCAGATTCTAATTGTAATATTTTCTACTCCTCACTTGAGTAAAAATTCTCTGGTTTATAGATGTTCTACAATGGTTGTTCCCGATATTTGATGGCTATATTATTTGACTAATTATGAGTTTTGGAATGAAAGTCAAGTTTGTATTTCTTTTGGTCTTCATGGTGTAATAACTGGTATAGGAACTCTTAATGTTGATATTTTACTCAAGCTCCATAATATTCTTCATACAAAAGTGCTTTGGGGTTAATCACTTTAATAAAAACCAACTTTGTGATGATGGTTTATATGTGAAGTTTTATTAAAAATTCTTGTGGAGTGTTGGATTTCTCTAACACTTGTTCTCTTGCAAGCTTAAGAGAAGCTAGTCATTGTTACATATTTCATAGTATCCAAACTTTTTGTGTTGCCGATATTTACGTACTGGGTTTATGTCACCTAAAGATTTGGAATGTGGATTTGAAAATGATTAAGAAATTGGTTAAATTTCAAGCTTCTTGTGATTTACCTAAATTAAACATTAAAGTTAGTAGTCTCCATTTTACTTGTCTTAATGGTAAACTTACTTGTGAACCTCATCTCATGAAGAAGAGTGTTTTTTGTTTTTAAAAATATTGCCTTAAATTGTATTAAGTTTTGTCAATCATATTGAATGTGAAAGTCTATGTGGTATGAAGTATCTTCTTGATCTTGTTAATGAATTTTTTCAAATCACTTGGATTTATTTCTTGATGATAAACCTGGTACCCTTGAATTAGTAGATTTTATACTTCAAAAGGTTTTTAAAGTGTAAGATTTGAGTCATTGAATCTGATATTTTTGTCATGTGATTTTGAGATTCTCCATTCTTGATTAATAGAAATAAATTTTTCTCATTAGTTTTTTGCACCTAGTGATAAGCTGGACAAAAGAGATTTTTGGACTTTGTGAAAATTTGTTAATGTTTTATTAAGTGCGAACTATTTGACAAAATTCTTTCATGTTGAGGCACTAAAAACTGCTTGTCATTATATGTTTAGGTGAGTTTTCTTAATTCAAAATGGTTAATATGTTTCAAATAAGGTATATTTCTAAATTGATTTGTGGTGGTTTTGGAGTGTTCTGATAATTATACTTCTAGTTTGTGTAATCATCGAACTCGAATGATCACCTTTAGTACTTTGTTTAATGATCTCCCTGAAAGATTCATTGTAGATTATTCTGACTAAGTCATATTCTATTAAACTTCTTCTTCTATTAATGTGCAAAATTCTGCCCTATTACATGCATAAGATCGGTGCACTTGGAAGTCTGTAGTCTGGTGTGTTGCTAAATATTCCAGCATTTGGACAAACATCTGTCATGGCTAAAGTTGTATTCATGTGGATGGTTTTCATTATAAGGTTGAGGATGTTTTTCAGAACAATTCTGACAAATTTGACCTTCCGAAATTTGATGTTATTGTAGGTGTTCCAACATGAGCAGTACAATTCAAAGCTGTTGAAGCCAAAAATGATTCTGATAGTACTAATTCTGATTGTGCTCCTCGTGGAGGTGTATTAGATGGAGAGACTTATATTCAATAAAAACCTTTTTTTCTCTAATTTAGAGAATGAATATGTGTTGAAATTCAAAATTTAGCAGCATGTACTCACTCCTCAATATATGGTACAACTTGATTTTGATTTTGTTGTAGCTGCTCTTGAACATGAGTTGTCCTATGATGGGTCACCCTTTGCCTCTTTCTTGCTGAAACCCAAGTAGAATCTTGTTTGCAACGTTGGTCCCTATGTTCCATCACAAGCACCAACACCACCTATTCCTTGTCCACAACATGTTTTCATTCTATCACCTGTCTCAAGTCCACTAATTGTTTGTAGTCCATTTATCTCAGAGAGAAAAGGGCCTGATAACACTACCGACGATGATTCCAGTGCAAACCTAAATGAAGACGTTAAAGATAATGAGCTAATAGATGAGGATGCCGATATTGTTATTTTTTCTGTTGCTAACACATTTCTTACTGAAGTGGCCCTGATTACCTTCAGGATATGGTATGATTGGGTTGTACATCTACGGGATGTACTATGGTAATATCTCTCCATTTTGCACTCACTTTTGAACAAAAATATGTTGTCATTATTTTGAGAAATGACAAAAGCATTGCATTAAGAGAAAGTGTGTATTTTGGCAACAACGTGATTGTCTGGTATATAAATGAATGTGTTAATGTATCAATTCTGTTAGGAGAAATTTATTATAAGGCCATTGGTGGTTGTTCCTAATTGTTTTGGTTAATCAAGACTGTTAAGGGGAACATTTCACATGGAAACACATTAACCACTTTTTGTTGATAACTCTAGTGCGACTGACATATCAAAGAAACTTATTCAGCACTTTTGTACAAAACCCAACATTTTTCAATATCACACTATATGAGATTTGGTTGAGAAAGGATTTGTATGCATGGAGTATTTTAATACTAAAAATCGGCAAGTACATATTGACACCAAGGCATTAGAGTATGAGGGGTTTTCTTTAAGAAAATCTCTCTATAGGTGGTTTGTGTGATTGTCATTCTGCATGACGTGGCATTTGGCCTCATTCAACCTGACACTATATATTAAGTTTTTATTTCTTTCTTTTTCAATTTTTTAGGCATACCTTACATAGTGCCAGCTGTTGCACATTCTTTTTCAAAGTAAGTTGTCGAAATAAGATAAAAATTTTGAAAACAATTGTGGGTTGTCTTTCATAGAAACATGCAATTCTCTAGGTTCTTTAAAATGAGTATCTTGTTATATGTAGGAAATCCATTTCATCCTAAAAGGGACGATGAATAATTGCTAAAAAAAAAATTAATGATCAATATGATCTTATGAGATATTTATTTTATTTCTATTGCTACAAAAGTTGAGGTATTACAACTTCCAGACACAAAATAAATAATCCACGCATGCAACTTAAAATCGTTATGTCATTAACTAGGTTAAGGAGTTTTAATTCATGTACTTTGTGGCCAAATGTCATTCATGATGTCATCACATCTAGGACGATAGTGTGTAGTTTTTTTTTTTATACCAATCTTTTGTGTGAAATCTCTCTTTTATCATGTTTTAGAAATAATTTAAGGACATGCATCGCATATTGATATTTGTCTATTTGTTAAATTTTGGCTACCGAATGCAAAGTTTGGATGTGAATCTCACCACTATTTGGAATATTTCGTGGGACTTGGATATCGTGTGGTGTTATATACATTTATGTTGGATATGGTAAAATTTGTATGATTGTAAAAGAGTTTTCGTATCTTATGGTGACCTGTGTCAAAGGTGGATGTTCTCTTAGTAATTTTTGATTTCTATATCATGAGGGATCTGAACTTAGATATGTTTCCTTTTATGTTTGTAGATTACTTTCTATATGAGATTCTTATAAGGTTAGTGATTTTAGGAACTTGTGGGTCTATTTTATCTATTTATATCTGTCTTCTCAAATACCAGGAGCATGCTTCACTTTATTTTCCAAGTATTTGTGAACTTTTATGTTTTAATGGTGTGATTTTTGTGATTAAACTCTTCCGTGCAAGAATGTATAAACTCTTTTCAGGTGCCAGTTCATTGTTTTGAGTCCCATGTAAAAATCCGTTCTACTCCATCTCGGCCTCCAACCTTTCTAAGCTCTGCCACCATGTAAGAATCTCTACTCAATGCATCACTGCATTCCATGACTTATTTGATCACTATTGGATCTACACCATAAGATGTTCCTAAACGTGCTGCAACATCTGGGGTAATATCTTCTGAACCTAGGTTGTCGTTGCATTATGTTGTCGTTAGTTTACCGCCTTCAACTACTCAATCACCATATATTGCTACTACTCTGAACATTGTCCCTACTCCATTACCACCTCACTCATCTATTTCATCCACTGTCATAGTTCCTTCTACCAAATAAACCAAACCATTTCTTACCCTGTTACCTATTCACAAGAACAACGAAATTGATATGAAGCATCTTAAAAACTTTGTGTTTAGTCTGAATCTTAAGAGCCTAATTATATACTCTCACAAGTCCGAAGGCCTCGGTGGCTATGGGCATGATGCTATTGAGTCATTTGACTCTACTGTTGGTATTGAAAATAAGAGAGCATACGAATCATAGCTCGATGAAGAGGAATGGTAGGCAGGTGGAGAATAACAGAACTCCTTGATGAACCTATCATATACGGGATTCCAAGATAGCATGGAGTCATGATTTTCATTATTAAGTCATGTAAGTGTCGTCCCCTTAATGAAAACAAGAAGAATTGTATCTTCACTTAATCCGTGTTGAGGCCTTGAAGAGGGAATGAAAGCGTAACAATGTGATACTCATGAAATAAGGAAAGTGGGTCCTCGCTTGGGATCCCATGGAATAATGGGAGTAGGTCGTATTGGAAATCCTCGATGTCATAGGCTCACATATCGGGACTAAGTGGGATTACAAGCCACAACCTTGAATACCAGCATTAAGAGGTCTATATTAGCCATGAATATTGTGAGGAATGACAAATTATGAAGGCACTCGATAATTGAACATTTTTAGGTAGCTAAATCTCGAATTGGCTGACATCATTGATGTACCTTAAATACACAACACTAAACAAACGAGACCAAATGCACCAGTGGGAGACAAGAAAAATGAACAAAAAGAAATATAAAGCACATAAAAGCATAAACTAGAGTCACAAAGAGAAAGCACATAAATCAAGACCATTAGCCTTCCCCGACAAAGATGCTAAATTTTGAAGTGATCTCAAACGTATTACATTTTATAAATGTTTAAGGATCGTCCGTAACACAACGGGGTCGATCGTAATTCTACGAGGTGAATCAAGTCAAATCTCATGAGGAAGACAAATCAGAAGCAATTTCTTTGTTTGGATCACGAAAGATAAAATAAAGAAAAAGATATCCTAAACATACGATCAAATTTTAGTATTTGAGTTTCTAGCAATTAAGATGATAATTTAAATGACGAGAAATGAAATCAAGAATTTTGAAAGGATTAATAAATGGGGGTATAGGGTTCTAAACTCGTCTCCACAACTAATTAGTAATTTATCAAACTTTTAATCTAAAAATCAGGTTTGTCAATCAAGACTCAGTTAAACACCCGATATACCTTAGATCAATAAATTCTAGTCTAAACTCATTAATAAATGCAATAACATAATTTAAAATCAAGCATAAAAATAACTAAATTAATAAAGAAATATATAATCAAGCTTAAACAAATCATGAACAATTAACTAAAAGCACAAATAGATTAACCCAAGCATCCACTCTTCGACAAGCTAAACAAACTAGTCTTACACATCTACTAAACTAAAAGACTATTCTACACCACAAGTCAACTACAAGCTAAATGTGGCTAAACTCACTTGATCTACGCTACGAACTACCTAAAGCATGCTAAAAGATGTAAAAAGCTTGAAAAGAAATAAGAGAGAAACTATGGTTTAAATTCAAAGGCTCATGAACAACACAAGAAAAACTTAAAAATCTAAAATACAAACCAAAAAAGAGAGAACAAATTACTTCAAACATTCATAGAAATTACAAACAAAAAACAAGAGAACATGAACTAGAAATTACCTTAAGCAGAAATCTTCTTCCAAGTCTTGAAATCCAAAAGAGTAAATGTTACAACAAGTACATTAAGCTACTCCATACTATAAATTAAACTAAGCTAAGAGCTAATCTAAACTTCTACTAACTAATATAATTGGGGTTATAAGGATGATTTATGCTTGGAGGTGCAAAATGATGAAAAGATAAGGTTGGGCACTCAAACCGTAAGGGGTCAAAGGACACCTTTCAAGTCTTGGGTATGTGGGTTTAAATAGGTGAAATTAGGGGCAAAATAGTATTTTTGTTTTTCAATATTGGCCGAAAATGGCCTCCATTGATCGATGATTGATACAGCCAATCGGCGTTGTCTGTAATGCTGATCCCTTATCGATATACGCTTGCTTGTCGATGGTGGAAAAAAGGCGTGCATTGATGGCCCGTCGATCAAAGGTGGCGGGAAATCTTTGGTTGGTCGATCGACACACGTGGTCGACGCATGCAAAAAAGGTGTATTAATTGGCCGTCAACTGGGCATCAGTCAATGGTTGTGCTTCGTGGGATCGGGTCATCTTTTCTTCAAATTGAACAAGTTGTCCTCAGAAAAGTGCTTGAGCTTGCTCGACTATCCTAAAACCAAGAAAAACAAAATAACATGAAAATCAACAAAAATATGAGAAATATTACAAAAAATATAAAAAAAGAAGAAAACCGTTACAAAGATGCAATACAAAGAAAAAGAGAAAAAATATATCCTAGACCCTACTAAACCACACAAATAAAGACACAAAGATATATAAAAAAATGCACACTAATATGTACGAATCAACTCCCCCACACTTATCATTTTGCTTATCCTCAAGCAAAATTGAACCTAGACATAGACAAGGAAAAACCCATCGGATGAACCAAGAACTAATGTATTTAAATAATTCGAGGAGTTATACAATAAATCAATTAGAAATTCGACTAAAAGGATGACATGATATGTTGAGATAAGAGATTTAGACTCCCTTCCAAACGCTTCAAAGTAGTGAGTTAACCTTCGTCACGTCCCCCATCCATGTCTCAACCAAGATCTATCCATTCTCAAACCACTAAGTCGGCACACTACTAACCCAATCATCTATGTACCTCTTTAAAAATATTTTCTAAAAAATGAAAATAAAAATGCGTACAAGGGTTGCATGACTTATTATATACATATCACTTATACAAGGATTTCTCTTCTTGTAATTTTTTTTTGAGTACCCATAAAGGCGAGGTACTAGGCGAACACAATATTTACAATACCAAAACAAGAGTACGTTGAATCCAATCACTTGTTGCTAAATGAAACTTACAATATTTTTGATAAGTATGTGGAGTTTTTGATGTCTCTAAAAATAAAATAAAAACTTAACAAAAATTCCAATAGAGAGCATTTGAAAATGGGGCTAGTAGAGAATATGACTCTCGGAATGGATTACACAAATTGAGCTAGGCCATAACACTTCATAGGTTCCCTACATTCCATGCCTCACAACTACACTAATGTCAAACAAAAGTCTGAACAGCCTAATCAAAGCATCCAACCATGTCACTTCATGAAGGTTCCAACCAATATCAATATACACGACTCAAATCATATTCACAAGAAAGCATACGAAAGAAAATTACCAAACAAGGACACCCCCCTCACACACACACACACATTCTTAAACCATGCAATTCCCTCATTGGTGTTAGGTTATAAGAATTTTTGATCAATTTTGGTGAATTTGTATAAATTTTGTGTAATTGTGCCTGTAATTGCCGAGGAGAAGAGAGGGGGAAACTGTAGAGTTAGAGAGAAATTGGTAGGTAGGAAAAGATATGTATTATCATGCTTGTTCATTTCATATTACTTTCCCCTATTTATAAACATAGGGTGGGACCATTTGGCATAATAAACCCTAACACATAACAATAAGGATAACTAATTAAAAGTGCAAATAATATAATCTTGAAAATGTAAGCCCAATAGGCCCAGCAGCTTCTTTATTTAATCAATGGGGTCCCTCCAGCTTTTGGCCCAGCTCCACAACCCGCCTGGCACTCCTCAGCCCGACCCAGTGCCTTTTCTTCTCTTGCCCGTTCTTCATCTTTCCCCTTACCCGTAATACCAAAGACTGAGGCTTTATCCAAATTGATCTTCTTTCCCTCTTCTTCCCCGGCGATTCCTTCAATCTTAGCCAAATTAGGTTTAACAACCATAACAATACCCCCCGGATTTTTAGATCCATGACCGCAAGGATCTAAAGTCGGGAACTTTTTAACCACCCATTTCGTATCCTCCCAAGAAGACAATCCCAAATTAGGGTTTCCCCATTCAATTAATACTTGTGCAACTTCTTCTCCTTTTCTGATTATGTGCTGCTGGTCTAACACCTGGTGAGGAGCAATTTGGACAGCCCCATTCAAATCAACCTCCGGTAGCTTTTTGAGAGGTAAAGTTTCTGATTTTAGCTTTCCCTTCAACAAAGATACATGAAATACTGGGTGTATCTTTGAACCCTCTGGTAATTCCAACTTATATGATACCTTTCCAATTCTATGAATTACAGGAAAAGGCCCATAGTACCTGGAAGCTAGTTTCAAATTCTTGCGGAGGTGCAGGGAGTTCTGCTTATAAGGCTGCAATTTGAGGTAAACCTGATCCCCTACTTCGAAGGTTCTCTCTGTTCTTGATTTTTCTGCATTAGTCTTCATGCGGTTCTAGGCATGCATAAGGTTTTCCTTTATTGCTTTAAGCATGGTTTGTCTCTGTAAAATGAGGTCCTTAGCTTCTCCATTCATTGCATCCATGTAGGGTCCAGTAAATAGTAGGGGTGGGGTGTAGCCATACAGGGCTTGAAAAGGGGTCATCTTTAGGCCTGTGTGGTAGTTGGTGTTGTACCAATGTTCAGCAAGAGATAGCCACTTAACCCACTGCCTAGGTGTAGCACTGGTCATGCATCTCAAGTAGTTCTTTAGGCATTGATTCAATCTTTCAGTTTGCCCATCTGTCTGGGGGTGGTAGGCTGAGGATAGGTTGAGTTGAACCCCTAGCAGTTTAAATTGGTCATTCCAAAATGTACTTGTAAAAATCTTGTCCCTGTCTGATATAATACTCACTAGTAGGCCATGCAACTTGTATATAGTATCTAGGAACACCTTGGCTAAAGACTGAGCAGTATAAGGGTGTGATAAAGCTAGGAAGTGCCCATATTTGGTAAACCTGTCAACTATCACCCAAATTACATCTTTACCCCCTGAATTTGGTAGCCCCTCTATAAAATCAATTGAGATGTGGGTCCATGCTTGCTCTGGGATGGGCAAGGGTTGTAGCAACCCAAGATGGCCATCATGGTCTGGCTTATTCCTCATACACACACCACAAGACTGCACCATTGTAATAACATCACTCTTCATTTTTTGCCAGAAGAAAACACCCTTCAACCTCATATATGTCCCATTTATCCCAGAGTGACCACCATAATCTGACTCATGCATCACTGATAGTATGTGTCTCCTCACCGTCTCATCCTGTCCAACCATTAGCCTACCCTTATACCTAATAATTCCCCCATTGATTGTGTATTCAGGAAAAAGGGTAGGGTTTATACTCTTGCTAGCCAAAATCTTATTACAAAGTGGGTCCTTGGCATAGGTAGCTGTTACCTCCCTTACCCAACCTGGAAACACAAGGATAATAGCCTCACAACTCTCCATATCCTCACCCCTCCTTGATAGTGCATCTGCTGCTCTGTTCTCAACCCCTTTCTTGTACTGTATTTCATAGTCAAGTCCTAAGAGTTTGGTGATCCACCTCTGTTGCATAGGTGACATAACTCTCTTATCCAACAGGTGTTTTAGAGCCTGTTGATCAGTCGTGATAATTAATTTATGGCCCTGCAAGTAGTACCTCCACCTTTGTATAGCCATTAGGACAGCTAGGAACTCCCTTTCATATACAGATAAGCCTTGACTCCTTGGGCAGAGAGTTTTACTCATGTATGCAATGGGTCTCCCTTGTCCCATCAACACAGCACCTACTCCATACCCACTGGCATCAGTTTCTAAGGTAAAGGGTAGGGTGTAGTTAGGTAGAGATAGGACAAGTGTAGTTCTCATGGCTTTCTTCAGTTGTTGAAAAGTTTCTTCAGCTTCAGTTCCCCAGTTAAACTAGTTTTTCTTCATTAAATTGGTGAGGGGTCTGCAAATAACTCCATACCCCTTGACAAACCTTCTGTAATAACCAGTCAGCCCCAAGAAACTCCTCAACTGCTTAACAGTGCTAGGTTTAGGCCAATTGACCATGCATTCTACCTTTTGAGGATCTGTTGATACCCCTTCTACAGATAAGATATGCCCTAGGTACTCAATCTGATGTTCACCAAACTGGCACTTGCTCCTCTTAGCAAACAATGTGTTCTCCCTCAATAGGGTCAGTACCACTTCAAGGTGCTTTAGGTGTGCTTCCTTCTCCTTGCTGTATATTAGTATGTCATCAAAGAAAACTAAGACATATTTCCTCAGACAATCCTTAAAAACCTGGTTCATTAGAGACTGAAAAAAGGCTGGGGCATTACACAGCCCAAATGGCATCACTAGAAATTCAAAATGACCATGATGTGTACTAAATGCTGTGAGATATCTGTGTTCAGGCTTCATCAGAATCTGGTAATATCCTGACCTTAAATCTATTTTTGAAAAATACTTAGCTCCAACTAGTTCATCCAGCAGCTCTTCAATGATGGGAATAGGATAGTCATGATTCACTGTCAGTTCATTAAGGTACCTGTAGTCTACACACATTCTCCAGGTTGCATCCTTCTTCTTTACCAAAAGCACAGGTGAGGCAAATGGGCTCTTGGTATTCTGAATAATCCCTGAATCCAATAACTCTTTGCACAATTCTTTCAATCTCATCCTTATGATTGTGAGATGTCCTGTAGGGGTATTGATGTTTAGGCACATTTCCTAGTTTAACAATTATTTAGTGCTCCACACCTCTGCCAGGTGTCAATCCCTCAGGTTCCCCAAATACATCCTCATACCTTCCCAATAAGTCATGCAACTCCATATCCTCCTTAAGATCAGGTTTGAGGGGGTGCAGCAAATACACTCCTTCCACTTGCTCTTCAAATTCAGTATGTAACAACTGAAACAGGGAGTGCTCTATGATAATTTGGCACTGGTGTGTGTCAGTTAGGGCATTTAATCTTCTCCTGCTTCCTCCAAGGTTCACAGTGACTGACATGTCATCATAATCTAACTCAATAGGGGTATTCTCCTTAAGCCAATCACCCCCAAGAATAAGATCACATCCTTCATGTTTTAGGAGCCTTAGTGGGTATTTGAACACATAATTCTGCATTGTCCAGGTAAACCCCACTATTTTTTGAGAGCTCAGTAGCTTTGGTCCATTGGCTTTGTGGGCCCCAATCCACACCCTAATTCTCTGGCAGTTTCTTCTTTGATAAAGCTTAGTGTACTTCCTGAGTCCAACAGCACATGAAGTTGTTTGTCTCCGCAGTACCCCACAAACCTCGTGGTTGTAGGTCCATTCCATCCCACAATGGAGTTAAGTGACATCTGCACTTCTTCAACAAGGTCCATTTCTTGCTCAGGGTCTTCACTGATATGATTTGAATTCAGGTAGGACAATTCTTCTTTCTCAGTCATCATCATGTAATTAATCCTATGCTTACACACTGTGCCCCACTACAAATTTCTCATCATAATTATAGCAGAGTCCTTTCTCTCTTCTTGCTGCCATCTCAGCTGATGAAAGTAACTTAGGTGGGGTTTTTGCTTGGGTAGGAGGGGTCTGTTTGTAAACATTGGAATTATTGGGTGCCATGACTCTCTGATTAGGGTAAGGGGCAGGAGAAAAATTCCTGTTAGGTCCCTTAACTCTCTTTGTGATTGCTTCCAAGGTCATCAACTGTTTCCTTCCCAGTTCTATGGTTTGTTGTAGGGTGTTAGGCTCAAACATGTTAACAAAGGCTTGTAAGTCCTCATTCAGGCCACTAATGAAACTTGATATGAAATACTCCTTAGTATATCCCCTCTGATTAATCATCATCATACAAGCCCTAAGTTCTTCAAACTTCTCCACATAATCAGCATATGAACCCCCTTGTTTTAGCTTGTTAAACTCTCTAATGATCTTAGTTTCTTTCAGTTCATCAAATTTAGTATAAACCAATTCTATAAACCTCTGCCATGTGAGATCAGTGTCCCCTGAATTGAAATTGTGAAACATCTGAGCAGCCTTACCTTCAAAGTGCATGGTGGCTAGAGTTACCTTTTGTGTTTCTGGGATGTTGGGTATCAATTTAAAATACCCATTGCATTTGAGTATCCAGCTCCTAGGGTTTGATCCATCAAACCAGGGAAAGTCGATTTTGGGCAAGGGACTGATTATCTGGGGGGTTTGTTGCTCTATGAGTATTCTGTTTCTTGTTGTCTGTGGTCTTGACTGGTTGACTTCATGGAGAGGATTAGAAAAAGGTGATCCCAGAATTGATTCATCATCAGCTGTTGCTTTGCCTTTGTTCATATTGAGTAGCTGTAGTTGCATAGCCGCTAGGGTTTGTGTGAGATGATGAAGCATGTCCATAAACCCTATTTTAACTCCTGCATCTCAGCTTAATGCCATGAAATTGCTCCTGTGTTTCTTGTTCCTTAGCTATTCTCTTCATTTTTACTTATTAGAAATTGATGTCTAATTTCTTTTGCATTTCTTGTAGGTCTTTCAGCCGGGTACCATCAGCCATGGCCATGGAAGGATGGGCTCTAGATACCAAATGTTAGGTTATAAGAATTTTTGATCAATTTTGGTGAATTTGTATAAATTTTGTGTAATTGTGCCTGTAATTGCCGATGAGAATAGAGGGGGAAACTGGAGAGTTAGAGAGAAATTGGTAGGTAAGAAAAGATATGTATTATCATGCTTGTTCATTTCATATCCCCTATTTATAAACATAGGGGGGGACCATTTGGCATAATAAACCCTAACACATAAAAATAAGGATAACTAACTAAAAGTGCAAATAATATAATCAAGACAATGTAAGCCCAATAGGCCCAGCAGCTTCTTTATTTAATCAATGGGGTCCCTCCAGCTTTTGGCCCAGCTCCACGACCCGCCTGGCACTCCTCAACCCGACCCAGCGCCTTTTCTTCTCTTTCCCATTCCTCATCTTTCCCCTTACCCGTAATACCAAAGACTGAGGCTTTACCCAAATTCATCTTCTTTCCCTCTTCTTCCCCGGCGATTCCTTCAATCTCAGCCAAATTAGGTTTAACAACCATAGCAATTGCACATAAAATAAGATAAAATGATGTATGAGTTAAGGGAGAGAGATACCGTGCTTTTGATGAAGAGCCGAGCTTTAATTTATATCCAACAAGTAGTCAATCTGAGACAAACCTACAAAAAAGGGTAAGTGGGGAAAAACAAACACAAAATACTCGAACATAAAATAAAACCTTCAAAATGTATAAAAGAAATATTTTCTTGATATGGGGTTTGGAAAATTTTCAAATTTGTTTGTTATTATGATTTGGAAAAACAACGTAAAAGAAGGAAGAAAAAGTTTATGAAAATTTAGAAATGTAATTTATTTTGGACTTTTGCACTTTATATTACGGGCCAGGTCAAGGTAAATGGCCAGGCAGATGGACCATGGTGGGCCCATCAATCAAGTGTCAAGCGATTAGTTGTCGATGGTGAGTATAGAAGACCATTAGTTTCGATTGTCTATTGATTGACATGACATCGATAGCCAGCCCTTCGATGTACAATCGATCGATGGAGGGTGCTCTATGCCTCGTTTTCGCTTATTTTCTCGTTGTTTCTTCGAGCAAAAGGTCTAATTCTTCAACAATGGCCATGGCCATGATAAACAGACCTCCGACCTTAACAAATTAATCCTATAACATAAATAAAATGATAAGTCAAAGAAAGGGAGAATCAAGAGATTAAGAAGAAGGACTTAAAAATAATCAAAATAATAGCTTGGGCTATCTCTGAAGGTGCATCTGTTTAACGTCTATATCTTGACGACCTAGACGAGTGACATCATCTGGGGCCTAAGAAGAAGTGACGATCATGTCACACCTTAGTATTTTCACAAGAGCGAGAATGGGCGATGATAATTACCAAGGCTGGCGGGACAAGCAAGTTTTAGGATGAGAGAAATGAAAACTTCAACTTGCTTCGAAGGCCAGAAGCGCGAGTAGTTGATCACCAAGAAGAGATGGACACAACAAGCGGCAAAATCAAAATACTCAACTAAAGGAAGGACAAAAACGTCTATCGAGCAAAAGAAGTCATCACTAGGCCACTCGAAGACCATTATTGATTCCACTACATCAAGATCATCCTCGACTACCTTCTCCACCACCTCATTCTCAAGAATCAATAAAAATTTGGGGATGCTAAAAGGGGTTCGACAATATCAACCTTCTCCAAAATCGGCACCACAACTCTACCATCTTCACAGAGGTCAAGTAAACTTGAATCTCCAACATCCTCTGAGATCTACAAGGGTAACACCTCTTTTCACTCGTCTACTAATATACCCTTGTTGAACAACAAAGGGGAATAATCATGCTTTTTCCAATCTTACAGGCCCACCAATTCATTCCAATCCTCAATAAGAGCCAACAATATCAAATCATCGCCCACCACCAGAACCTCCATTGCCATCACCCCCATACTGTGATTTTCAAAATCATCGAACCGAATAGGGGGGATAATGTTCACCTCCACATTCTCAACCTCAACATTCGCCTCCTTACTCACATCCACAAAAGTACTAATCAAGCTCCTATCACCTTCAACCAAGGGAGCCTCATTAAATTGAATGTAATCGTGTGAAGGGAACTAGGGATAGTGATCACAGCTCGGATTATGAGAGTATGATTCATTAGGAGCATATGAAGTATTATATCCTAAATTGTGATTCTTGGGAGGAGAGGCTTGAGGTGTGTAGCTCAGCACATATGAATTCGAAGTAGATTGAGCATAACAATCATAACTCCTATTGGAATAGATTTTGGTGGGTGGATCATAATATTCATACCTCAGTGAATAGGTGTAATACCCCAAAAGTTCACATTACTATTTGGCCAATAAGATTCATACATGGTATATTATTTAGATAATTTATATGATTTTTAAATCTAATTAGATTTCATTATGTGTTTTAGTTAGTAAACTTCTAAAGAGTTCCTAAATTATAGCTAATAAGAGTTATAACAAAGTAAGTAATATTTCTTTGGGGCAAAATAATAAGATACCAATTTACGACTGTTAAGTTATATGAAATAATAGTAGAATATAATTAAATCCCAAGTTTCAAGTTATGAATATACTAACTTAATATTTTAAGATATTTATTTAAAAATAATTAAATAATACTTAAGTATACGCAATTACGACTAAAATAACTAGTAATATATATATATATATATATATATATATGTGTGTGTGTGTGTGTGTGTGTGTGTGTGTGTGTGTGTGTGTGTATGTGTTTGTGTGTAAAATATATATATATAAGATATAAATTCTTTAGAATTAATACATTATTTTATATAATAATTGTGTGCACGTATGTGTTTGACGTGTGCATGTGTGTGATATAGTGTGAATGTATAATTATATATATATATATATATATATATATATATATATATATATATATATATATATATATATATATATATATATATGTGTGTGTGTGTGTGTGTGTGTGTGTGTAAAAGACGTGTGCATGTGTGATATAGAGTGCATGTATAATTATTATCTATATATAGTGTGTGGTGTTTGCATGTGTTTCAATCAATAAAACAAAGTAAAAACAAACACCACACACACACGTAAGAGTTGGTAGCAAAGTGTAGTTTTGTCCAACATCGCTTGTTTATTGAAGGGGGTTGCTATTTCATGTCTATAAATTAAAGGTATCTTATCTTGTTTCTTTTAAGATGAAGAAATAGGAAGTTAATAATAATAATAATAATATAGATATGGTTAGGGAGTCCTTTAATTAGGAAGCCCTGGTTTAGTATGTGTCGAGTATTTACTCAAGGGTTATCGTGGGGATATTACGTGGTGCTATTTTTAAGGTACATTTTTTATTAGTCTTTCTTTATTTATATTAATTTACTATTTTTTTAGGGATAGTTAAAAATAGTATATTATTTGAATTAGCCTCTAGTGGTAATTAGAGTTAGTATTTTATTTACGAATTTTAAATAGTATGTTATTTTGTAATGGTAAAGTATTTTAGTAAAAATATTTATTTTTCCCGCAATAGTAGTGGTTGTGGTTTTGATTAATTTATTAGTAATTAGACTAAGAAATCCTTTATTTCTAAGAATATACAAGCATATGAGTTATCTAGAAAGGGAGTCATAATTTGTAAATTTGAAGTATTAAATTGAAGTCTAATCAATATTTTATCCTGATTAGATTATATTGAAGAAGTTGATATGTGTTTTGAGATAGTGTAAGCTTTGAACCTGAGGTAAGTAGAAATTAATCTGCAACTACAATGCATAAACATAGTATTGTTTGGTTTGCCTATATGATCGTGATTATGGTTTGTACTATCTGAATATTATATGAATTTTTTGATGAGTTATATTGATATTTGCTTATTGAGCATATGTATTGGCATGTGCACGTGCATACATGAGCCATGATCATATAAGAAAGTTTATTAAAATATAAAAGATAGTTTTGACCACTGTTAGTGCATCGAGGCATGTGAGACATTACCTTGGGTATGTGCGACATGCTTTTATGTTATATTGAGCCCGTGTCGTATGAGAAATTACTTTGGGTATGTGAGAAATTCGTACTGGGTATCGTAATGATTGATTATATGCTGAGCTCTTTCCGATGCATTACAGATAGGTCAAGGGCCCAATAAGAAGAAGAATTTTAAGAAATGGTTTACGCCATCAGCATGATAAGTCAAGAATGAGTTGCATTGATATATGACATTCAATGAACATTCATGATTTCTTTTTACTGAGCTTTAGCTCATGTAGTTTATGCATTGTTGGTGAGCCCAATAATGTCTAAGTACTGGCTTACGGCGTTGTTAGAGTTTCATGAAGTTTTGAGAATCCTTGTACATGGATGACGACCTGTTGGGTAGGAAAATGGGCTCGTTTTTCTTTCTTTTAAAGTTTTGTTATACCTTTTGGGGTACTTTTAGCGTGTTTGAACTTTCAACAAATATTGTAAATATGGTGTGGAGCTTGTAAATAAGTTTTATAACTCTTTATCTCTATATAAATAAATAACTTTTGTTTAAGCCATACGCAATAATATTTTATTCATTTGATTAAAAAAATATTTACGTTTTTCAAGTAAGTAAGTTTTTCACACTGAAATCGATAGGTTCTTTTCTTCCTTACGTCTGAGGGTTGGGGTGTGACAATAGGAGTTAAGAGTGGGTGGAGAGTACGAATCATAGCTCAAATAATACAGGGAAATGGGTATAGAGTATGAAGTATGATTGTATGAATTGTGAGGTGGGTCATGGGAATAACGACTCGGATTGTAGGGATTCTAGGTGTGTGGAGCATAGGGTTCGTACCTCAATGAATAAGATTTAGACACAGGTGGAGCATACGAATTATAGCTCGATGATGAGGAGTAAAAGGCGGGTGGAGAATAATATAACTCCTCCGTGAATCGATCATACACTGAGTTCCAAGATAGCATGGAGTTGGGCTTTATATTATTAATCCATTTAAATTCCCAACCCCTTAATGAAAATGAGAAGAGTCGCATCTTCACTTGATCCATGGTGAGGCCCTTAAGAGGGAATGAAAGTGTAACAGTGTCACGCTAACGGTAGAAGTCAAGTGGATTCTCGCTCGGAAGCCCTTGGAGCAATGGGAGTAGGTCATATTGATAGTCCTCGATGTCGTAGGCTTGAATCAAAGGACTACATGGGAGTGCAAGTCGCGACACTTGAATAACAACATAAAGAGTTCAATATTGGCTATAAAGATTGTGAGGAACGTCAAAACGCTAATGAACTCAATAATTGGACATTTTCGGGTTACTAAATCTTGAGTCGATTGACGCCATTGATATACTTTACATACAAAACACTCAATAAACGAGATTAAATGCTCCTGTGGTAGACAAAAAAATTTTAAAAAAATAAAATAAAGCACAAACAAGACATAAAAACAAAATAAACAAAAACACAAACTAGAGTCCCGAAGAGCAAACACAAAAATCACGACCTTTAGCCTTCCCCAACAACGATGCCAAGTCTTGGAGTGATCTCAAATGCACTATGTTTTACAAATATTTAAGGATAATCTCCAAGACAACGGGGTCGATATTAGTGTGGTGAGGTAACTCAAGTCGAATCTCACAAGGAAGACTAATCGAAAGCAATTTTTGTGTTTGAATCACGAAAGAAAAAATAAAGAAAAAGTTATCTTAAGCACGCCATCAAATTTAAATTTTTGAGTTTACAACAATTAAGATGATAGTATAAATGTTGAGAAATGAAATCAAAGACTTTGAAATGATTAATAAGACGGGGGGTCTAGGGTTCTAAGCTCATCTTCATGACCAATTGGCAATTTATAACAATTAATCTACAAACAAGGGTTGCCAATCACGACTCTCAATTAAACATCCAACAATTACCAATTGATGGCTCTAAACTCGTTTAGACCCTAGACCCACAAACTCTAATCTAAACTCATTAATAAATGCAATAACATTATTAAAAACAAGCATAAACATAATTAAACCAATAAAGAAATACATGATCAGGCTTAGTGAAATCATGAATAATTAATTAAAAGAACAAATAGATTAACACAAGCATCTACTCTTAGATAAGCTAAACAAACTAGTCTTACACATCTACTAACCTAAAAATCTATTCTGCACCACAAGTCAACTACAAGCTAAATGTGATTAAACCCACTTGATCTACACTAAAAACTACCTAAAGCATGCTAAAAGAGGTAAAAAGCTTCAAAAGGAACAAGAAAGCAACTATGGTGTAAATTCAAAGTCTACTGAACAACACAAGAAAATCTTAAACATCTAAACTACAAACCAAAAAAAGAGATAACAAGTTACTTCAAAAATTCATAGAAATTACAAACAAAAGGCAAGAGAACATGAACTAGAATTTACCCTAAGCAAAAATCTTCTTCAAAGTCTTCAAATCCAAAAGAGAAAATGTTACAAAAAGTACAGTAGGCTACTCCAAACTATATTAAACTAATCTTAGAGCTAAGCTAAATTTCTAATAACTAAACTAACTGGGGTTATAAGGGTGATTTATGCTTGGAGGTGCAAAATGATGAAAAGATAAGGTTGGGGTGTCAAACCCTAAGGGGTTAAAGGCAACCTTTCAAGTATAGGTAAAATTAGGGGGAAAATAATATGTTTTTAAAGTTATAGAGAAATGGCCTCCATTGATCAATCGTCTATTAACCGTCAATCGACGGTGTCACCAACGTCGATCCCTTATTGATCTACACATGCTAGTCGATGGTGGGGAAAAAGGCGTGCGTTGATCACCCATCGATCAATCTACATCATTTATGAACCAATTTATTTTAGGGCTACTTCTGATAGGTATGTGTGGTTTGATGGCCGCTCCTTGATTGATGAGAAACAGGCATATAGTGTCATTCTTTTATTGCTTACTATGGATGATATTGTGCCTTTTGAGGCCTTTATAGTACATGAGCTCATTCCAATCTTAGTGTCGAGGTTTTTGACCGTCTATCTCCTAAATTCAGTCGAGTTTATATACGCGTTAATGATTGTAACTTAATCATTCTATAATTATTGTTTGTTTGAGACTCGTGGTTATGCAAAAGAATTATTGACTTCTGAATTTAATATGATAAACCAGTTTCTAATGGGTGATTTGGATAATCATTGGTCCTCTATGTTTGATTCTTCATGGTTGTCCTTCTTATATGGATTTTTTTGCATGAAATTTACTGTGCAAACTAGGTTCCCTCGATGGATAGTTCTTGATTCACTGATAGGCTCGTGTGCTTTATCAGCTTTGTACTAAAAACCCTTTACGTGCAACAAGCTCTTATTTTGGGATTATTGAAGAAATTTAGGAGATTGATTACATTAAATTCAAAGTTCCTGTTTTCAAATGTAAATGGGTGGATGGTAATAATGGTGTGATGGTAGATGAGTTGGGATTTAAATTGGTTGATTTTAGTAAATAAGGATATAAAAATGAGCCATTTGTCATGGCATGCCAAGCCAAAAAAATATTTTATGTCACCGACTCGAGAAACCAAAACTTATCATTTGTCTTACAAGGTAAAAGAATAATATCTAGTGAAGACAAGGATGAGTCGAGTTTAGATATTTGTGAGATACCTACCTTCTCGTCAAGGCTGCCCGACATGAATGACGAAGATGTAGTTGATGATGTTCATGCGGTTAGGGTCGATCATCGTGAAGGGATATGAGAGGACATACTATAAAGTTAGATATTAAGCTTAAAAATATTGTATACGATATTTTGATTATTAACTATAATAACTTTCTAGCCTAAGATTATTTGTTTAATTATTTTCACCAATTTCAACAAGTACAAATATTAGTCATCTTTGATTTATTGACATCATTTATTTTATTGCGTAAACATGCATGGAAGGTGACATTGGAGATGATGGTCAGCTCCGCTCTTCTGAACAGTCAGGCCCTTTAGTTCAGCCAGCCCGTACAAGAAGTGGTGCGCAAGCCGACACGTGTGACAATGCTTACTTTGAAAAATCGGGTTAAAGTGAAGGTTGAATTTGATCGTCCTTTGGAGACTATTGGACCCAAAAAGGGTATTATTGATAATTTTATCAATTACCTTGGCATCTTAGGACAAAAATAAGCTAGCATCGTGATAGATACTTGGAAGAACGTGCACGACAACACTAAGGAGTGATTTGGCAAGCCATATTTGTATGATGCCAACTACTCTGACTTTTTATTTTTATTTTTTACTTATGTGAAATCTCTTAAGCTTCTTTATTAAGAGTGTGTTCCAATGGTTCTTGATATCATTATTTGTCCTTTGGGGTAGGCAGAAAATTTGAAAGTTTGTCGACGAGGGATTTATGTTTTTAGAGGTAACAAAATTAAGACCGGAGATTGTGAACTGAGGATGGCTGATAGGTTTATTGAAGTCTCTTCGAGGACACCGGACCTCGTAGACCACTTTAATAAAATAAATTACATTTGAATATACAAAGAGGAATTTTAGTGGGTTGGTTTGGTATGAGACGTTATGGGAAGATCTTTTGAAAAATGAAATGTACTCTCACCCCTAAAACAATAAATTTGAAAAAATATTCCTCCTTCGTCTCTTTTGAACTATCGGTGTCTGAAATCCATATCGTCACAGTTTAAACTTCTTTCCTAATGTTCAGAGGTGGGCTTACTCCTTTAACTCAATTGCATTACTTCAATTTTGTTTTGAATCAATATCTAAACGATAGAAGAAAGAGATTAAAGCTTTAATCAATTTTTTTCTCAGTAACATTGAAATGCATGTATGTGGTACTACATTTATATGTTTTTGTCACTTGGTTATTTAATGGTGCCATACATCATCAATGTTGTTTCGTGTGATTTTTCTTAACATTGTCCTATTATTTGCTCATTCGAATGACATGTCTTATGCTGTGGCTTTCTTACTTGCTAGTTAGATTTATATTGTTTTCTGGAACTTCACTTGGTAGAGTTTATTATGTGTTAGATTAAGACTTACCTTCTCTATTACATCTGAGATTATTATGTTAGAGTAGAGTGTCCGACGTTCTAATTAGATTGGATTTCATTCTACTTGTATAATGATTTTATTAGAATTATATTAATAAAGGTAACTTTCTTTATCTTATGTTTTTGCTTTTATTATAATTGCACGTATGATAAAGTCCGTAGACCAATTTAAACTATGGGATATGGTTGCGCATACGATGGCAATCATGGAACATGTCTCTAAGGTTTCGGTCTTAAACCTGTTCCAAGTCAATGAGGTTTTCGAGATAGGACATTGAATAGCCCGGTAAGACTTGCGCATATGATGCATGCTTGTAAGACAAGGATGTTGCATTCCATTAACATCAGCATTATGACGCGAGTGCATATATGTGGGTGCTTGTTAGAGAACAAGTTCATTGAACATGACCTGATGGAAATTCTTAACTGGAAGATTTGTCTGTCGAATAAGAATTTCCATATTGCAATAGTACATGATTAGTCCTTGACTTGAGGTACGATGGTAGCCTTGTGCACATTGTGCAATACTTAGATTTATCTTTTGATTGCGTGACAATCGTAAAAGGGGTATTTTGGGTATTGTATCGATGTGCATGGAGGTTTGTCTGTAGCCAACATAGAATTCGACACTTGTCTATGGACAAGATAGTATCCTGTGAATTTTCATAGTTTGTGATTCAAAGACCTTGGCCAGGGCACGATGAATATAGATTCATAAATGAATTACTTAAACTTGAAATGAAATCACAGTTATTAAATCAATTGGGTTTCGACTTATAAATCCATGTCCAAGATTTAATCGGGAAACTAGTTGTCGAAAGGATCGTACATGTATGGACTTGCAATTGACATAGGTTTACTCGCTATTTCACCTAACACTAGGTAATCATGCTACTTGCTAGATGTTGTCATGATTTGTAGGTTCTTGAAATTAAAGAGTTAATTTCAAGAGAATTAATTAATTAGATTAATTAATARAATAAATTYTTYTTTATAAWCTTWTAAAAGTTATAAGRCTACTGCTYGTGTTAGTCGTGAACCTAAAAGGGTCACACATAATTTTGGTTGTTGACATTTCAAGATTGATAACTCCAATGGTTGGAATAATTAATTAATTTGGATTAATTAAATGAGATTTTAATTAATTCAATTGTTGGGTTAAATATTTAATTATATATTAGATTATGTAATTAAATCTAATTTGATTAGAAATCTCAATTAAATGAATATATTAAATTAGTCAARTGGATTGATTAATTTAAATTTATGGGATTAGTTAATTACTTAAATTAATTAATTAGTTGGATTTTAGATCCAAATCCATGTAATTTTCTAGTAGGCCCTAATTGTAGAAGCCCACTAGAATAATTAAATACTTTAAAGTAAAATTAATTTTTATTATATATTTGTATATAATATAAATATTTATATAAAAGGTAATTGGAATCAAGTTATACTCTTTATTTAAAAGGAGACGGAAGAATTCTTTTCTTAAGTATTTGATTAATTAGTTAATTAAGATTAGACCTAATCTTAACCTAACTAATCTAATATATATATATATATATAAAAGAAAGAAAAGAGATGAAGCCGTCTTTTTCAACCTTTTAAAACAAAACAAAAGTTTTTTTTTTTTTTACTTTGAAAGCAGGCGTCTTTCAAGATCAGAGAAGAAAACAAAAAAAAATATTCTTTTATATATTTTTAGTCTTCAATTTATAGATGAAAATTAATTGATAATTTCTCATCTATAATAATTAATCTTCAATCAATTGTTGATTGTTGGATTAATTGTTATTCCTTTAATCAATTTGAAAACAGAACAATTCTACTAGCGAACGATTTTTCCGGTGTCGCAATCAAAAGGTGGACTCGATTAGAGGGGATACGCTTGGATCCCTACGGCGAGAAGTTTTGGTGTTAGCCATTTATCCGGGAATTGATTCCCTCTAATCGTCGCTTGAAAATATTAATCGAGAGGTATTAATTTATTTAATTTTATAAGAATCATAATTTATATTCGATACATAATAATGAAAATGACGATCGTTTAAATCGCTAACGAAATTTACGGGGTTTAGTATATATATATTTGTTTTATTTAATTAAAATTTTTAAATTCCACTGCGTAGACCCGTACGATTAAAGCGAACCCAACAGTGGTATCAGATCCACGGTTTACATTTTTATTATTGAATTTTGATTCTATTTATGTTTATGATATAAACATAATTTTAATGATTAAAGGAATTTATTTTGTGTGTGATAAAATTAGTTTTATATAATTTAATTATTGGGATAGATTTCTTTTATTAATAAAATAAATCTACATGTCTTGAATCTGTATGATAAGTAACCGGAAAGAAATCAAAAGTTTAATTTGGTTTTGTTTCATTTATATTCTCTGTGGTTGGTATGTAATGATTGCAATTTGCAATCTAAATTACTTAGCCACTATCAGGTTGCGAATAAAA
>BMAC01000559.1:351334-384115 GCA_014905375.1 Phtheirospermum japonicum | reverse complement strand
TTTTTTCAAGCCCTCAATCTCCCTCTTCAGGTCCGCCTGGAGCAAAGAGCCCCGAGCCCGAGCTAGGAGGGTGGCTCTGAGCACAACCGCCTGTAAAAGGAATGTTTGACAACAGAATGAGTGAAAGTCCCCACAAAGGCTGGAATTATAAACCAATGATAGATGCCTTACCTGCGCCTCTGCCTGGCAATATGTATCCAACAGAGCGGGATCAGATAGTTTCTCCYTTTCACGACGYTCAGCGGTCGYAGCTAGCCCCATCATGTATTGCCTGGCCAKCTCGCCAGTACAATTCATCACCGACCTATTAAAAAAGGTCTGGTTGGGATAAGGAGGAACTTGTGAGGTCCCTCCAGGGGCGTTTTCGGTCCTCTCTTCCCTCCTCCTCCTTCTCGGTTGTAGTTGCCCTTCCTCGGGGTCAGATAAGAGCTGGGCTTCCTGAACGGGGGCCGCTGGCTTGGACAGAGCTCTCTCTCCTTGCCCCGCGCTCCTTTTTGTCGCCTCTGGCGGAGCAATGCTGAGGGGAACTACTGGGGGTTGCTCTGGAGGATTGCGCTCTCGCGGCCGGATGGAAGGAGCCGCTACAAAGGTCACCTCTTCCGGAGTAGGGGAAGTTCTGGTAGGCTCACCCAATGGGCTTTTCTGATTTTTCCCTGTTGCCTTCTTTGCCTTCGTCTCTAGGAGTGCTTGCATCATGGTTACTGAAAAGAATATAAAAGAAAATGAGTTGAGTAGAAAATACGAAAGTAGTACCAGCGGAGTAATAGGAGCCATGTTAGGCATATACCCATGTGAGGGGGCAAAGGTCCATTTTCCCGTTGGGAGTTGAAGAAGTTTAGAATCTTGGGTTTGAGAAGCTTTGATAAATCGAAAGGGTTCTGGTTCAAGACAGCGATTTTCTCGCTCAGATGGGATGGTCTGTCGCTACGAGATATGCGGACTTGGGGATGAAGGTAGCTAATTGGCTCAATGGGAAAGCCCCAGTCCTCTGAGCTCTGGACAAAGAAGAACTTTTTCTTCCAGCTCTTATGGGATGAGGGAAGAACAGTTAAAAAATGGACATCTGTCCGTCCAGAAAGATAGAAAAAGCCCGAAGAACTCTTCGCTTGAAACAAGGAAAAGAAGAGTTGGGCTGTAGGTACAAGGCCGGAATATTGGGCCGCAAGGTGAAATCCGGCCATGACGCGAAAAGCGTTGGGTAAAAATTCTTGAACGGGGATATGGTACAACCGGGATACGGCTAATATGATGGGGTGGACGGGCAGGCTTATCCCTGTGTGTAATTGGTCTACGTAAAAAGTCAGGTGGCCGGCGGGAGGTGCTGAGGCCCTCTCGTCAGGCGCTGGACTGGTGAAAGAAAACAGGTCTGAGATAGGGAAAGTGGCACGGATATCCCTAAGGGTGTTAGTACTAACTATGGAGGGTATGTTGTCAAGGAAATGAGGAACTGGAGCTATTATGGGCCTCTCCACTGGGACCATCGGCAAAGACTCAGATGAAGATATGTTTACAGAAGAGGTGGAATTTGCCGGGGAACCAGAGGGAGTTTCCTCGGAGGAATTGGTAGAAGAAGTTGACATAATTGAAAGATTGAGGAAGGGTGGAAAGAGTACCTGGTTGAAGATACCTACAGGAAGTCGAGTGGAATGGAATTGCAGAAATCGCCGGGACGGTCAGGAAAATAAAAGCAAAGATTTGGGAGAATATGAAAAAAGATTTGAAAAAGAATAATGAGAAGGACTCAAAAATTTGGGAGATGGGATTTGAAAGATAGGACAGAAAAGGAAATTTGGAGGGACAAAAGGAAGTTGATAATTTTTGAAAACGAAAATCAAGGAAAAGCGGTATTTGATGGGATCCTCGCATTTAATGCGGGCAGAGGAACAGTACCCTAGGCGATGAGCTAGAGTGATGGCCGTCCTGAAATGGGACACGTGCCGCTGACCAAACAGGTACAGTACTTGGGAAGATGTGTGGGTATGGTAACCGTTTGGGGAATATGGACCGACACCACTAAGGCCAATAATTAGGGCTGTTGGGCAGGTGGATATCTCGGGATTCCCTAGTACGAGAAGTCATAAAGATGAAATGGCCTCATTTATTTCGAAAGATCTTGGGGATATTACCGATCTACCCCAACCGCTTGGGGGGAGGAGTTGATAGGGCGATATGTGCGCAAGACCTGGTTTGGGGTAGCTCTGACTTAGAGTAGTTAGATACATTAAGGGAGGGCTAGAGAAGCCCTGCCTTAGAGAAAGACATAAATAATCTTCCTACGGATGTCAGGAATATTGGGAAGAGGTGGTTATCGTCTGTATCTCCTCTGGAAGGTGGTTGTCTTGAGGAGATCACTAAGCTTGAGGATTATGTTGGGCCGAAGTTTCAAGGATTGGCGTTTAGCCTGGTCTGGGTGATCTTGTTAGGCCTTCTAAGAAATAGAGATCATCCCCAAGTACAGCAAGACTTGATCTGTTGAGAGACAGGAACATAAAGACAAGGAGAGCTGGATGACTACAGGTCTGACTCCGTGAATTTCGTGAAAGTCTCAGAGCTAATACGACGTGGAGTGGAGGAGGACCTGTTTCTCAGACTCCCCAGGAGGAGGCAAGTGGGACCACTTGTCAGAATTTGTTGCATAACGGCCTGAGATTCGCGGCGTGTGCCCCTGGGATCCCGGCTGGGGTCCCCACTAGGGAAAGTTATAAATATCTCAGCCCCAAGGCTGAGGGAGGTAGGTCATTCCTTCTTATTCTTTTGTGGAAAACACCTCAGGCACTTATTGACTTAAGCATCGGAGAGGTTTCCACCGGAAAACCACCGGTGGTCCTTTCTAATCAGTTTTTGTGGTGCAGGTTCAGGAAGCTCTGGTTTCTACAAGTATTAATTGCAGTTCACTTTTTAGGCTGAAACAAATGGTAAGAAAAGGGTTAACTCTCAAGCCGATGAAAATTGCTTTCAATGCGGCAAACCAGGGCACTGGAAGAGGAATTGCAAGGAGTATCTTTCAAGCCTGAAAAGTTCAGGTGTATATTTTGTTGAAGTTAATATTTCTATTAATGATGCTTCTTGGGTATTGGATACCGGTTGTGGCTCACATATTTGCAATGACTTGCAAATAATGGCAAGAAGTAGGCAGTTGGACAGAAAGGAAACGGTCCTTAGAATGGGGAATGGAGCAAGAGTTGCTGCATTAGCAATAGGGACTATTTATTTATCTTTGGATAATGGTTTCAAATTATGTTTGAATAATTATCTTTATGTTCCGGATATTATTAGAAACATTATCTCTGTACCTGTTTTGGACAGAGAGGGTTTTAGAGTTGTTATTGAGAATGGAAGTTTTTCCATTTTCAAAGACTCTTCTTTTATATATTTTGGTTATTTGACGAATTCTTTATACACCATTTCCCCAAGTGAACCCATTCTCACAATTCAAAAAAATAAAAGGAAGTTAGATAATCAAAGTTCTTTCACACTTTGGCATGCTAGATTAGGTCACATTCCCAAAAAAAGGATACACAAGTTGGGACAAAAGCTCGACCTTAAGGGAGAGCAAAAGTTGCCAACATGTGAGTCATGCCTTAAAGGAAAGATGACTAAATCACCATTTGTTGGACAAGTGGAACGAGCCAAAGGTATATTGGATTTGATCCATACAATATATGTGGTTCGCTAAGTGTTAGTGCGAGAGAGAACTATCACTACTTAATAACCTTTACCGAGCATTATTCTAGGTTTGGTTATGTATACCTTACGAGGCATAAATCTGAGGCCTTTGAAAAGTTCAAGGAATTCAGATGTCAAGTAGAGAAACAAAGTGATCGTAGTATTAAGACACTTCGATCAGATCGAGGAGGTGAATACTTATCAATTGAGTTTCTTGATTATCTAAGAGAGAATGGTATTCTCTCACAGTGGACTCCTCCCGGAACACCACAATTGAATGGAGTTTCGGAGCGTAGAAATCGAACTTTGTTGGATATGCTTCGATCAATGATGAGTTGCACTTCCTTACCTCTTTCATTCTGGGGCTATGCCTTAGAGACGCCGGCATACCTATTAAATAGGGTTCCAAGTAAAGCCGTACCCGATACACTCTATGAAATATGGTATGGGATGTCACCTTCCTACAAATACCTAAGAGCATGGGGGTGTGATGCTTACGTGAAGCGTCAAGTGGGAGATAAGTTGGACATGAGATCTATCTTATGTAAGTTTGTGGGGTATCCAAGAGAGTCTATAGGATACTATTTCTATGACCCTTCGGAACAAAAGGTATTTGTTTTGAGAAATGCTACTTTTCTTGAAGAAGAGTTTCTTTCTGAAAGGGGTGGCGGAGTTGTAGAACTTGATGAAGTTCAAGAACCACAAAATATCCCACAGGTTACCGCAAATAGCGCACCAGCTTAGGCTGGACCATCTATAACACAACCTCTTCGAAACTCCATAAGGGTTTCAAGGGCTCCTGAAAGGATGAACCTTTTGTTAGAGAACAAAGAATAGGGACTCCTTTTGGATAGTGATCCAAGAAGCTATAAAAAGGCAATGTATGACATTGACTCGATAAAATGGCAAGAAGCAATGTAGTCCGAGATGGACTCCATGTACTCCAACAAGGTGTGGACCTTGGTGGACCCACCACAGGGAATTGTTCCCATTGGCTGCAAATGGGTCTACAAGAGAAAGCTTGGAGTAGATGGAGAGGTAAGTACCTTTAAAGCACGTTTGGTTGCAAAAGGTTATACTCAGAGGCAAGGCGTTGATTATGAGGAAACTTTTTCACCAGTAGTGATGCTTAAGTCCATTCGGATCCTGTTAGCCATAGATGCGTATTATGACTCCGAGATATGGAAAATGGATGTGAAGACTGCTTTCCTTAATGAAAACATTAAGGAAAAGATATATATGAAGCAGCAAGAGGGCTTCATATCCAGTGGGAGTGAGCAACAGGTTTGTAAGCTCCAGAGATCCATTTATGGTCTCAAACAGGCTTCGAGGAGTTGGAACATCCGATTTGATGAAACAATCAAATGTTTGATTTTCATAAGAATCCGGATGAACCATGTGTCTATAAGAAGGTTAGTGGGAGGGCAGTTACTTTTGTTGTACTCTATGTTGATGACATTCTACTCATTGGGAATGATGTAGGGATGTTGCAATCAACTAGAACTTGATTGTCTAAGCAGTTCTCCATGAAGGACTTGGGAGAAGCATCTTTTATCCTTGGAATAAAGATCTATCGAGATAGATCATGAAAGATGATCGGACTATCCCAATCCATGTACATAGACAAAGTGCTAAAATGGTTTAGCATGGAGGAATCCAAGCGTGGATACCTGCCAATGAGCACTGATCCACTTTTTAGGGCTATGTCTCCAAAGACACCTGAAGAAAGAGGAAAGATGGCTCGTGTACCTTATACATCCGTGATTGGGAGCATTATGTATGCAATGCTATGTACTAGACCTGATGTCGCACATGCTGTGAGTGTCACTAGCAGATATCAGTCGAATCCAGGTATTGAACACTGGAACGTCCTTAAGAAGATCCTTAAGTACTTGAGAAGAACTAAGGATATATTCTTGATATACGGCAATGGAGAATTAAAACTAGAGGGATACACTGACTCTAGTTTTCAATCCTATGTAGATGACTCAAAGTCAATGTCTGGATATATATTCACCTTTAATGGAGGAGCAGTCAGTTGGAAAAGTTCCAAACAAGAGATGACTGCAGACTCTGTTACAGAGGCTGAATATATTGCTGCATCAGATGCAGCAAAAGAGGCTGTTTGGATGCGTAATTTTATCCAAGGGTTGGATGTAGTTCCAAATTTAGGTATTTTTTCCTTTAATTTCTACTTTCTCTCTCCTTGTGCAACGGTCACTTTTTGGGCATAAAAACCTGATTTTTTTTTTTACCGTTTGATCACAATTCCAAAGCCCTCTGCAAATTAATCTCTCAAACCTCCTCATCCCTCTTTAGTCTCTCAATATTTCTCTATATCCTTGTGTGCTTTTGAGAAATTGCAGGATGAAAAGCTCGCCGCCGCCATCCTCGTATGTTCTTGAATTGCCAGAAAACGTTCGTCGCTCTGGCGAACAGGTTCCGGCACCCTATCCATGAGTTGGTGGTCTTGATATTTGCAAGGAAATAGGTGGTGGTAGTTCTTCAAACCCACCACTATCAACATCGCCACCACCCTCGCCGGAGCACGCTTCCCACACTGTCATTCCAGTTCCGTCACCGGTTGATGCCATACCAGAGGCGCAAGTGTTCCCAGGACTGCCCGGGAACGAAATTAACGTTGATAATCCCCCCGATTTGGCGTTTGTGGCTGAAAACTTTGGACGCGTTGGGAACCCTACTCTGAAGAGGTCTAGGCGCTTGCGCAACATTCCACCTGGACTTGTGCCGCCCTCAGTCCCGAAAAGCAAGGCAGGGCTGCGCCGCAACGTGCCTATCGAACATATGAACCTCAAGGAGGATTTCACCTTGATGTCCGACCCTGATGATGAAGACTTTGTTCCTGCTGCTCCGGTCGAGGGGTCTGTGCCAACGCCTTCTTCTGCCCCGAGCTTGCCGGAGAAGAAATTTACTCACCGGAAACAGCTTGTGCGGAAAGCTGACAGGAGACCTAACCAGCCAAAAGTCAAGGTCTCTCCTAAGTCCTCTGCGACTGAGTACTCCTCCCCTCCCTACACTGTGTTGGATTTTATCACAGGCGAAGTCACCAGTTCCGCCAAACCGCCTGCCGATATTCCCCCTTCGTCTCCTGTTCCTGATGCTCCACCTGAGTTTGATACAGGTCTGTTTGAGCATTCTCCTGATTCCTCGTCTGATGTGCCACTGAGAGATATCCTTACTGTGTTCAAGAAGGATAAGAATAAAAAGAAGGCTGCTGCGAAGGACGATGTCGCTAGTCATGTTGGTACCCCTTTACCAACATCACGTCGTTATCTGTCTGTTTTGTCCTCCCGCACTGCCTCTGTTCCCCTTGCATCTCATGCTTCCACGCCAACCACTTCAGATGCTTGTGCACACTCTCAGTCCTCCACGGGTACTAATACTTCGACACCTGAGCTTGAAGATATGGTGCCATTTTCGAAGAAATTTTTAACTGTTGAGGCTGCCGAGTTGTTTGCTACTTATCAAACTCGCCACATGATTGTTGAGTGTAGAGTTCCAGTTGAACTGTTTGAGTGCCAAAACTTGATTGCCTACCTCCAGTTTAAAGGTATGTATTCCGCAGTTTCTACTGCCGTGCCATTTGTCAGAGATATTGTTCTTGAGTTCTATGCAAATTTGCTGCCGTCTATTGTTGATATGAGCTCTGTGAACTATGGAAAAGTGTTTGTGTGTGGTAGAGTGTTTGCTTTAACCCCTGATTTAATTGATGAACTATTTGAAACTGAACCACATCGGGGTGATTCTACTATGGATGATATGGATGAAGTTATTTATTTTATTTCTGGTGGTATGGTGCATTCTTGGTTTGAGCAGTTGCCGAGTACTAGGCTTTCCTCTCTTTATTCTATTATGCACAAGGTGTCTATTTGCAACTGGGTCCCTTCCAAGAATACTACATGTGTTACTTGGCCTCAGGCCCAGTTTTTGTACAAGCTTGGGAAGGGTATTAAGTTCAGTTTTGGGCAACATGTCTTTGATATTGTTACTAAGTTGGCCACATCAAGGTCTGTCGCCTCGTTGTGTTTTCCCTCTTTGATTTTCAGCCTGTTGGAGAAGCAAGGATTGGCGCTTCTTCCGGATGATGTCCTCACTGGTGAGGCGGATTGGTTTGCTTTGAGGTGCCAGCATACTACAGGTGCTAGGGTTATTGATTTGCCTTGGCAGGCTCCTTTCCAGGCTGATGTTGCTAGTAAAAATTTCTGTTGGGAGGGTTGATCCCAACATGGTCCAAATTTCTGCGCAACTCCTTCGTGCGCATGTGGCTTCCATTAATTTGCAAATTACTCAGCTGCAGGCGCCACGTGGATCACTTTTGGAGGCTCTTTCCCTTTCTGGTCAAAAAGGGGGAGAAGGAGAAGATGACGCAGACATAGGGGGAAAAGATGTTGCTTACAATGCAGAGGATGTTGACGCTGCTGCTGATAAAGATTATGTTGAAGATGCTGTTGCTGCCGAAGCCTTGGCGAGTCTTGCTCAGGAAAAGCGAAGGAAGCGAATTCGCGCTCGCGATAAGGCTTTGAGGAGAATGATGCGAATGTAGAAGAGGAAGAGGAAGGGAAGTGGTGAAGGAACTTCGACATCCCCTCGTCGTTCGAAGAGGGTATGAGGTCAATAAGTTCCTTGTTAGTTTGTTTTGTTAAGTTTTTGAACAATGTTGGTTTGTAATGTTGGTTTGAATTTTAACAACATTGGGAGTTGTCTAACTTAGGGGGAGTTAGTATTTTATTTTCATTTATGTTTGCATCGTAGTGTTTTGTCCAGAAAGGCAAAAGGGGGATATTGTTGAGGAATTTATTCTTGGCAATAATTCCTATTTTGTTATTTGCCTTTCTTGGGCACAAAATAAGTTAGGAAACTAGATTTATGATTATATTATGTTTCCTAGTTTATGTTTAAGACTTTATTAGTTTCCTAGATTGTATTTAGGATTTGTTTTAGGTTTTACCAAGTTTAGGATTTTATATTTGTCTATTTAAGACAAGGATTCCTAAAGCTTAAAACAACTTTTGAGCAAGGGAGTTTGAGAGGACAAAGGACGCAAGACAAAGACGCACGACGAGCAAGAAAGAAGAACACGAAGAACTACTTGGAGCCATTGATCGTGAGCTCTTCGAAGTTGCGTGACCAACGGAAAAGAACTTGCCATTCCGACGACAAGTATTTAATATCAAGTTTATTGATATTTAGTTTTCATATATTACTTTATATTTTTGTATTAAGCGTGAACAAGAAAGTAATATAGTTTTCGGGTTTGTACACCCAAGTTCACAAGTACTTTTACTTGTGAACTGAATTTGTTATCTCGTGTTCTTATCAATTTATTCCGCTGCATAATTTTATTTTACTCTGGTCGATGTTGCTAACCAGTGTTGTTAAACAGTGACTAACAACATCATAAATCTGAGAATTATTCTTAAAACCATAGACCTTCAAATTTTACAGTTTCAATGTAAAATATAAAATAAAATAGAAATTGTGGTATACAATGAGTTTTTCTCAAAATTTAAAGTAAATAATAATTCAGCTTTTGAACTTGATAAATTATTTTTCGGTATCTGCATATTAATAATATAAAGTAGGTTTTCAAAATTTAAAGTGGACATTATTTTTTCACTTTGTATTTAATGTCTACATTTTGAATTTATTTTTAAAATAAATATTATATTTTTATGATTTTCTTATCAATGCCCGCGTAATCGCGGGTGTCTACTCTAGTTTCGTATAAATAGATTTGTTCTCATAAGCATAAAAGCAAAATAAGGTCGGGGAATTCCCATATTAAGGAAATCTTGGTTTTAAAATCTATATTAAAATCAGCTTTTCAGTTTTAAAGAGTTTGGGTCAGATCACAAACTTTTTAATAGAAAATGTTTAGGTAGGGATAACTGTGATTTTGTTTGTCTCATCATACCCAATGGGTACTCAAATACATCAATAGCTTGATGAGATTTAATTACAAATTCAGATTTCCAAATGAAAGCCAGCCTTAGGTCGTCCTAGTTCAAATACACTCATCATATCAAGAGTTTGCATTTATGGTTGATAGCATAAATAGTTATCACAGGCTTCCATAATGATCAAGTCAAATTAGAAACAAACAAACGGATGATTGAAGTATTTACTTTGTAATTAATCGAGGAATGTAGGGAAAATTACAAAATGACCCCAGACTTTTTAAAATTCCTCCAAACAAGACTTTTTTGGTGTTTAATTAGGCTTTTTTTTGGTGTTTAATTATGCTTAACCTCAGGGTTATTTTTGTAACATATTGTAATCAATCAATATGATATATTTCTTTCAATACATTATGTCACAGGAATCTTTAGAAGAAAAATAATTTCAGGGTAGTTTCAACCATAGTAGATTATGGTCAGGGGCTTTGCTGACGGGTCACGCCCATCAGCAAATTTTGACGGGTAGATTAATTCCATCAGCAAAGCATTTGCTAACGCCAAAAAAGATGACGGGTGTGACCCGCCAGCATCCATTTGCTGACGGATTTGCTGATGGGCATGCCCCTCAGCAAATGACAGTTTTTTTTTATAGTTTAAGTCGGTGGTTATTTATGGTAATGTGGTTTTAATAGGTGACGAGAACCCTAAATTGGGAACACGTCTCTTATCTATATAAAGAGGAAATAATCCTCACTTTTTTCTCTAAATTAATTTTTATCCTACTTTGAGCTCTCGTATATCATTATTAAAAATGGACTGACTTAAGCATCGGAGGGCCCACGCCAAACTTGTCCGGCTTGGATTTTGTTTTGTAGGTTGATCATGTTGTCAGGAGTCTTCTGGAGGTCTATCAGGTCAGCAAGAACGAATTTAGAATCAATATATTAATGACAACAAAACTCTTTATTTGGAAAATATTAACACTAGTGAAAAACAGCAATCTAGGACGCTATGTTTCAGTAAATTTAGAATGGTTATTTCAGGCGTTCTAGATAGAACTTTTCTAGAAAGTCAGACTTTCTAGAACACCTTTTTTACCCATTTTAGAAAATACATTAATTCCATCTGGAAAGTGGTTTTCTAGAATGGGTTTTGAAAAGGCGTTCTATAAAATAAGATATTTAGAACGGGTTTTTCAAAAGGCTTTCTGGAAAGTACGATATCTAGAACGGGTTTTGAAAATGCGTTCGAAAAAGTACGATATCTAAAATGGGTTTTGAATAAGACGTTCTAGAAAGTATGATGTTTAGAACGGATTTTGAAAAGACGTTCTAGATTAATGTAATTTTTTAGAACAACTTTTTGTAAACCCGTTCTAGATAGTGTATTTCTAAAACGGCTTTTTGTATAACCGTTCTAGAAAGTAGTAAAGAATTTTAAAAAAAGCAGGTGCCAACAAATACAACAAAATCATCAATAATATTTAATTAATCAACAAATACACCCAAACTCATTAAATACACTAAAATCATCAATAATACCTAATTAACCAACAAATACACCAAAGATCATTAAAGAAAGATAATCACAAACTCAATACCAACATAATTAAAACATATCATTATCCATGATCAAAAAAAATATTAAAAAATCAATCACATTTATCATAAATCAAAATATCATAGTATTAGTATACCACGTTTTAGTTCAATCACTATAAAAAATGAAAACATAACATCTTCATTTCATTACTTACTACTGAATGAAATAATTATTTTAGCTATGTCGACTACGACTGTGGTAATAACGCCAATCACAAGCCCCAAAACTCCCTTTGTCACAGTTGATGAACCAATATCAACATCAATCTATGGAAAAATAAACACCAAATGGATAAATTTAGTGACCTTACTAACAAATCAAGACTATATATAGTAGATATGTTAAACAGAAACAAATTATACACTATAATCTTAATTCCAAGTAATTGTGTCTGCGAATGTAGTTGAAATCAATTGATTTTCTCAGTAAACAAGCGGTGCTTCCAATACTCTGACGTACAATCCAAGAGCCGTAATAAAATACGACGATAATTATTTGCCGAACCCAGAAAAATATGAATGTTTCGTATCTCTGAAGTTAATCAAAAAAAAAAAGTGTATAAAAATGCTCTGATAGAGCATGGTAACTTCTACATAGAAAACAGTGTGTAAATACATCATATAATAACACAAGGGTCAATTACAAAAATTACTCTTGGACTTTGACCTAATTATAAAAAAAGAACATTTAACTATCAAAATTACAAAAAAATACCCCTAAGGTTTGATTCAGTGTTAAAATTTAAGGGTTAACTGTACAATTTTTATAAATGCATAGGGGTGTTTTGAAACACTTTTTGTTTACAGGGGAATAAATGAGAATTAGGTCAAACCTCAAGGGTACTTTTGTAATTAACTCGTAACTTGATACATAAGAATTAGCATAGTTCTAAAAAGCCCCCTCTAACCAAAAACACTGCACAATAATTGTCAAAAAAAAATTACTTGTTATAAAAGGACTCCATTTCTCTCTTACAAAGGGGAACAAGAAGAAACGTATACCTTTGGAACTGATGGTATAAGTTCTAGTCTACAATTTTGGAAATCATCATACCCATCGACAAATCGTTGCATAAGAGATCCTGGCACAAATTCTTTAGGTACAAAATAAAAAACCTTGCTATAATGTGTCGATCCAGGTACCTAGAACAAAAGCAAGTCTTTTGTCAATATCCTCAGACCACCATAGAAAATAACTTTGAAAAAAAAGGGATTAGTTTCAAAAAATAAAATCACATGCAGATTAAAAATAATAGAGAAATGTCCTCTCTCCGATGCAACCTTGAGAAAAAATATCAGTTTGAAAAAATGATAAAATAACCATGAAACAAATTAATCAAAAAATGTAAATAAGAGAAACTCACTTGTGCTGCACAACCACTGCGCCTGGCAACATTATCCATCCGTTTTGTATCTTTGAACAAATTTGCGGCAACAAGTTCCAAAAGAGGCTTACCACCAGGAGCCTTCGAATACGTGCAGAGAATTGTTGTTAAGTTTTAGTAAAAGCATATTTAGGCCATCTAAAATGCAATAAGTCTGCAGTGTAATATACCTTTGACTTGTCTAAAAAGAAATTATTGCTACAAACTTTAAAGTTGTTTCCATCGGATAACGTATAACAGTCACGAGCATTATCAAGATCATCCAGGCGAAGGTTACCCGAGAAAATGGACACATCTAATTGTTCGTGAGATTCTTCTTCAGATGCTATTTGCAATTTAACCCATAATAAATAATAATTCTTTACAAAATAAAGGGTTATTTACAAAAAGTACACTTGAGTTTCTATTTTTCTTTCATTCAACCCTTCATAAGCAAAAACATTTCAGAAGAAAAAAAAAAAAGAACCTTCACATTAATTTAAACATTGAATAAGACCTCAGGGGTATCTTTTGTAATTTTGAAAGTTGGATAATTTTTATTTTTTTTGGTAATTAAATCAAACATCAAAGGTATTTTTGTAAAAACGACAAAAAACTAAAGAGAATACCTACCAATTATTTTGTCTTCAACCTCAATGTCAGGCGGTGAAACCTATAAAATTGTTACGGTAACAGATATCAACCATTAGTATAGGCCTTAAAGACATTATAAAAGCGGAATTAGAATTAGAAACCAACCCACTTGATCAGCACACTGGTAATCCTCATCCTCATCAGTATATTCATCCATCGACACAACATTCGTATTGCTGCGGTGTTATAAAATAAACATTCATTACCATTGCTATCAAATTGGTTGTGGCTAGTTTCAGTAAATGGTAAAAGAAAGTTCCCGAACAAATGACCGTAAAAATTTGCAAATTTATTGTGGCCACATTTGAATTAATAACAATTTGCTATATTAAATTGATTGTTCTTTACAACATCTGTTACTCCCAGTAGCATCTCCTTCTGTTGTTGCCAACCTTCTCCCCCTACCCCAAGCCACTAGGGTAGTTAAAGATAAAAAATGGTTGCTCCCAGATCGGGAAAATTATAAAGAGTTCAAAATAGCTCTCAATCTTCCTGATACTTCTACAATAGTCCAATAAACGATCTTACAAACTGACTCGAACCATCCTCCACCTCACCACATTGTATTTTTCGATGAACTCCTAAAAGCAGGTTTTAGGTTTTCCTGCCCATTGGTTCTTTATCTCTACCGCTAATAAATTTAAAATTCCTATCCTTCAACTTACCCCAAATTCAATAAGGTTCATGGCGGGATATATAATCTTGTGCAAATACTATCACGTCCATCCTAATCCCAGTTTTTTCCACTTCTGCTTCCAAGTAATATATCAAAGAAAATTATTTTACTTTTCAGCCCGCATCGGGAAACCTCGCTTCTTGGTGAATCCTTCATCAAAAGTGCCTGACTAGCGGAAAAAATTCTTTTTTATTCACAACACCGAGCACTGGACCTTCAATACCGACCTACACTACCACACACTAAAAAAAGACAATACCCCTACCTCAAAATCACGACCCATGCTCTACCATCAATGCAATGACCAACTCGTTGAATGGAGAAAACGCCCATTCGACATAATTCAGCTCACCAGGTGGGAAAAGATATTTTCTTTCATAAGTCTTGACTCACGACCTATTGCCCAGGACTTGGCCCTGACCAGATGCACCCATGTATTTCCCTTTGCAGACGACTTCATCGGCAGTTGTATCTCATCAAGCTTGGAGGAAGCCAAGACCCGAGCCCCGCAACCACACCCATGCCGCGACCTCCCATTGTGGATATAGAAAAGGAGGTTGAGGTCGCTCTTCGTGCGAGAGATAACCACGTAGAGGTCTCTGACGCTGAGGAGCGCCTACCACTTGCATCAATTATTTCTAAAGGGAAGAGGACCACACATACCTCTCCCAAACAAATTCCCCAGGCCCCAAAGCATCGACGCCTTCGCAAAACCCACGGTGCGGCCACATCGAGCTCTCCAGATTTGGAGAAAGAGCTGGCTCAATGCGAGGATGAGGAGAAAATTGCAGCTCTACTTAAGGGGCACATCACGACCTAGGTAATTCTTCTTAACTTCAGCTTCCTTTAATATGCATAACCGTCCACTTACACCATCTTTAATTACAGCTGAAACCTTTGCTCTCCACTCTGTCCACCCAACTGCGGACTCGGTCCACTGAGAGCGACCTCCAGAAGACTTGTGATGAGCTGACAACCAACGCAGAACAGCAAACCCAGCAATTATCCTTGACACAAGGTGACCTGGACAAAGCTAATCAAGAACTGGCAGCTCGCCAAGAAGAAATAAATTTCTTGAAAAGCCAAGTGGACAGCGTAAAGTACGAGGTGACCCGAGCAGCCAACGAGTTCAAAGGTCAAATCCAGAAGTTGGAAGAGACGATGCACACAAAGGATAGGCAGATCCATGACGTCGGCTGGATAGCTCGTGAATAAGGCATCGTTGAAGGTCGCTGCACCTTCCTGACGAGCGAAGTGTACGAGAGGTTTATGGATGCCTATCGAAAGGAGCTGTTGTTGGCCTACAAGGAATCATCCATATACTTTGGAAAAATGGCTAGAGGTAGCAGGGAGTGCGTCCAAAAAGCAGCAGATAAAATCAAAACCCATCTCACTACAATGGGAGTCTCCTTCTAGCCAGATGTGAAGGTTATCATAAATGATCTCCCCCCCTTCTCTTTCTTGAAGGGTGGCATGAAGCAACCCAAAGACGCCAAGTGGTGGTTATCCTGCCAGGTCATAGATGCTCTTCGAGCCAAACTGGTTGCTGAGCTGGACACACCTCTCGAAGATTTTGTACTAGAGTAAAATACTACCTGACTTTGTAATTCCAAACTCATAAATTATCCGCACGGTTTATGTATGAACAACTCTGTTCTTTATGTTTATTATATGTCAACCTGTTACAACAAATCATCTAAATAATACCAACGATCTATGTTATTAACCATGTAAATCAAACCCAAAAATAACAGACTCCCAAAAAAATCCAACATCCGCATAATTCGCAAGTAAGATAACCATAACCTGTGATCAAAACCTCCATATGAAATACCACAACTTTAAATTAGGTCGCCTATAACATGTAAATCAAACATGTTCATTTTTAAAACCAAGAACCCAATAAGCCATATAACCATAATATAATCAATCAAAGCACTGAGAACAAGGATCAAGTCCTTGTAAAAGAACATATAAGTCAAATATGTTCACTTAGTAAGAAATGCAAGCTCACAATAATTGGAAAAGATAAGTAAGTCAAACATATCCTTCCTGAAAGGGACCTTAAGTATGTAGATCAAACATACTTAAAATCACCAAAATATGTTCCTTACTCCACCATTCATAAAACCATAAAAAGTTGTAAAATGCTTCCAAAATTTTATTTATCGTAAATAAGCATCCGCCCCGGAGGGTACAATAATGAATTTCCGCCCATGAGGGTAATAATTAAGTGCCCGCCCCGGAGGGTAAATGAAATAGCTATCCGCCCCGTAGGGTAATAAAACAACCATCCGCCCTGAAGGGTGGTAAAACAACCATCCGCCGAGAAGGGTAATAAAGCTACTATCCGCCCCGAAGGATAATAAAATAACCATCAACCCCGAAGGGTAATAAAACAACCATCTGCCTCGAAGGGTAATAAATTAACCATCCGCCCCAAAGGGTAATAAAACAAACATCCACCCCGAAGGGTAATAAAACCACCATCCACCCCTTAGGGTAGATAAATCATCAGCCGACCTCATAGACCCGCCTTTTAGGTGTAATACTTCTTCAGATGACAAGTATTCCAGCTTCTAGGTATATCTTTCCCCTGAGCATTTTCAAGTATGTATGCTCCCCCACGTAACACCTTGATCACCTTAAAAGACCCGATCCAGTTTGGATATAGCTTTCTGGTATTATGTATTACATCAGCTCGCATCCACACTAGGTCACCGACTTGAAAATATCGATGTTTTACGCATTTATTAAAAGCTACCTGGATTCTCTGTTTGTAACGTTCTATCCGAGCCGCAGCCTTGTCTCTTATTTCATTGATCATCTCGATTGCTCCTCTCGCTAGTATTTCATTCTCTTCCATATTAAACATTGATAAACGTTGTGAGCCCCCCATGATTTTAGCTGTGATGAAGGCTTCAGTTCCATAAACCAAGCTAAATAGCGACTCCCCTATAGATGTTCGGGGAGTCATTCGGTAAGCCCATAAGACCGGTGCGAGCTCTTCTTCCCAAAGTCCTCCTGCTTTTCCAGCCGCAACTTAATTCCCTACACAATAATGCAGTTAGAAAACTCGACCTATCTATTGTTCTGGGGATGCGCCACAGAAGCAAAACGTTGCTTTATCCCCATCTCCTTGCACCAATCTTGGATTTTCTACCCATTGAACTGGGTTCCATTATCTTAAACTAGCACTCGTGGGACACAAACCTGCAAAAAATATTATTAAAAATAAAATCCATCATGTCCTGCTCAATTATGCCTTTGACCACTTCGGCTTCCACCCATTTCGTAAAATAATCAACTGCCACCACAAGGTTTTGTTTACTGCCTGGTGTTTTTAGAAAAGGCCCCACAATATCGATTCCCCACTGTGCAAAGGGACAAGGCGAGCTCATAACCATCAAGTCTTCCACCTTATATGAATGTCTGGTGTGTGCATCTAAAACTTTTTACAAGTTCTAACCAGTTCGCCTGCCATAACTTTCATCCCTGGCCAAAAGAAACCAGCCCGCAATGTTATCCCTAGCAGTGCCCTGCTCTTTGCGTGATCACCACAGTAGCCCTCATGTATTTCTTTCAACACCTCTAATCCCTCCTCCTTAGCCAAGCATCTTAAAAAGAGTTCAAAATGCGACCTTTTGTACAATTCTTTATTTATAACACAAAATCGAGCTGCTATTCTAGCTTCTTTTGTCGACAACTGTATCTCACCTTTCTTTGCTTTAGCGAGAACCTCCCCAACTGGTGTACGCCTATCGTTTTTTACTTCTATCTCCATCAATTCTTTTCCTTTATCCACGCTACTATGACTTAACTCCTTCATTGTAATTTTTCTAGTATCACAAGTCCCCAGTGCACACGCGATCCGAGCGAGCTGATCAACTTGAATATTATCAGCCCGAGGTAAATGTTCCAGCTTAAATTCCTCAAAATTCACAAACTCTTCTCGTAACTTTTTTAAATACACCTCCAAACGTTCTTCTTTTGCCTCAAAAGATCCATCAAACTGACGGGCTACCATTTACGAGTCTGTATACACCCACACCTTCCTTGCTCCAGGTCGCCTGCCATTTTCACACCTTGTAACACTGCCTCATTTTTAGACACTTTGTACCCTAGTTTGATTGTAACTCCAAATTCTCCCCTTCTGGGATAGCCAAAACAATCCCCAATCCAGCTCCTGACACCATAGTTGATCCATCAGTATACAATAGCCATGCCTTTGTCTCATCACCTGGTTCAGATGGATACGCCATCTCCTGCAAGAAATCTTCCAATGCTTGTGCTTTAATGGCTGTCCGAGGTTCGTACACCACGTTGTATTCACTCAATTCCACCGCCCACTTCACCAGCCTTCCGGACACATTTGGATTACTCAGAACTTGCTTGAGGGCCAGGTTAGTATGTACCCTCACCTTGTGGCTTAAAAATATGGTCTCAACTTCCTTGCTGTTGAGATTAGCGCAAAACCTCCTTTCTCTAACTCAAAATAATTCAGCTCAGCTCCCTTAGCATCATGCTAATATAAGAAATAGGTTTCTGCGTACCTGCGTCTTCCCTGATGAACACTGAGCTTACCGCAACCTCCCCGACCAATATATACAAAATCAGGTATTCCCCCGGCATTAGCTTAGTTAACAGTGGGATCTCCGCTAAGTAATCATTTATCTTATCAAACTCTTCCTCTGCCTCCTTGTTCCATTCGAACTTGGATCCTTTCTTGAGTGTTCTAAAGAATGGGACACCTGTTTCTGCCAACCTGGAAATAAAGCGGTTATGACCTGCAATCCGGCCTGTAAGCACCTGTACTTCGCACACCGTTCGAGGATGCAGCATCTCCAAAATAGCCCGCACCTTCTTAGGGTTGACCTCAATACCTCTCTTCGTCACCATATATCCCAGAAATTTCCCATATCGCACACCAAACAAACACTTCTTCGGATTGGGCTTCATTCCATACTGTATAAGTATAACAAAAGCTTTTCTCAAGTCCTCCACATGGGATTCTGCTTTCCTTCTTTTCACCAACATATCATCGACATACACCTCCATGGTGTACCACAATAGGTCCTTGAACATCCTGTCCACTAGTCTCTGATAGGTCGCCCCTGCATTCTTCAAATCAAAAGGCATAGACACAAAACAATACGTTTCCGTTGAGGCGACAATACTCACCTTAGGTTGATCCTCCTTTGCCAATGGCATTTGGTGATACCTTTGTGAAGCATCCATCATGATTAATAGCTCGCACCCCGAGGTTAAATCTACCAGTTGATCAATTTGCGGCAGCGGATAATGATCCTTTGGGCATGCTTTATTTAGGTCGCGAGAATCCACACACATCCTCCACTTCTGCCCTGGTTTAGGTACTATTATAACATTATATAAGTATTCTGGAAATTGTATTTCCCGAATGTGTCCAGCCTTCAACAGCTTTTGCACCTCCTTCTCAATTATTTTATCCAGTTCAGGCCCAAAATGCCTTCTTTTCTGTTTGACCGATCTCGCCTCCGGATATTCATTCAAATGATGTTGCGCGAAGTCCAGGGATACCCCTATCAATTCTCCATCCCCAAAAGCGAAGACATCTCAAAACTCACTTAGTAGTTTTATCATCTCTTCCTTTAATGTTTCTGTCATTAGGGTTCCAATCTTCGTAGTATACTTTGGGCGACCTTCCTCCAAAGAAATCTCCATCAATTCTTCATGTGGCCGAACAGAGTGATCTTGTTCTTTCATCTTTTTTGCAGTAAGTATACCCTTTTAGACTTCTTCACCCCTATCTCGTTTGTTCTCACTCAAGCCTTTCCTAACTGTCATCTAATAACATGACCTAGAGACCTGCTGCTCAAATACGACCTCCCTTACCTTATCTCCCACAGGATACTTTATGCTCATATGGTATGTAGATGTTACCACTTGGAATACATTAAAACCGGGTCGTCCTAATATTGCATTATACGCCGATCTCCTTAAAATTTTTAAATACTATTTTGCCTGCAATTCGACTCTTCCTAACACCACTGCAAGTGTTAGCTCCCCCTCCGTAATCACCTATACCCCATTAAATGCGTATATCAGCATATTCACTGGTCGCACCTTCACCTCTATTTTTATTTGCTCTAGGTAATCCGTGTATATTATATTAATGTAACTCCCATTGTCCACAAAAACTCTCCCGGCCTCATATCCAACTATCTCTGCTTCAATTACCAGCGCATCATTATGATCCTCCTGCAGCCCGCGTCGTTCGTTAGGACAAAAAGAGATGATAGGTCCTACCCTCTGTGGTCGCCTACTTATACTGGAGACCTCCCATGGTCCAGGCCGGTCTAATTTGACGTGCTTCTTTCGCGCACTATTAGTATCACCATCTGTTGGCCCTACCGAAATAATGCTTATTCTCCCTTTATTCCTTTTTGGCCCCTCTCGTCTCTGATTTCCTTGCTGTGGCTGTCTCTCGACCTTATTTTGAGGTGGATCCCTTGGAGGTGGTGGGTTGTTCTCGCGGTTATCTATCTTTGTATACGACCTCCTTTAAATGCCCAGCCTTTATAAGTCTTTCAATCTCCTCCTTAAGATGCCTTCATTTCTCCGTAGAATGACAATAATTATTATGGAACAGGAGAAAGAAATCCGACTTGCGATTAGTAGGGAGCTTCGTGCGATTTTCCGGCCACTTTATGTCATTGGGTATCAAACACTCCATGATGGTGAACACCTTAGCCCGGGGATAGACCAAAGGTATGAAACCTTCATCTCTCCAGTTTCTTGTATATAATTTAGGCTCTACTCTCCCCCCGGAACCCGGAGTTAGGAGCCTGCATACTACCCGCTAAGGTTCCCTTCTAATTTCTGACCTCTTCGACAAACTGCCTCTAGTCTCTGCGATCTCCACACCAAACCGCAAACGATGCTCTTCCTCAGCTTTCTCCACCTGTATGTATTTGTTACATTGATCCAGAATCTCATCATATGTTCGTGAAACTTTTTTAACCAGAGACTTGTGTAAATCCTCCCTCCTTAGTCCCTGATGTAATGCCCCTGCCTTCATTTCATTTTTAGCGGTGGGTACCTCTAGTGTAGCATTAGTGAACCTGTTAATGTACTGCTTCACACTACTGCAGAAAGGGGATTTAACGGCGGTTTTTTTTTCATTTTTAACGGCGGTTTTCGAACCGCCTTTTTGATCGACCGCCATGAATTTTTACGGCGGTTTTTAAAAACCGCCGTAAAAAACAGGATTTAACGGCGGTTCTTAGTGAGTTTTAACGTCGGTTTTATAACCGCCCGTAAAATGTTAAATTTACGGCTGTTTTAGAAACGCCATTAGTTGGTTCACTTTTAACGTCGGTTTTATAACCGCCGTAAAATGTTAAATTTACGGCGGTTTTAGAAACGCCATTAGTTGGTTCACTTTTTACATCGGTTTTAAAGAAATACCTTCTAAAAAGTAGAAAAAAATTAAAAAAAAATGAAAGCAGTTGCACTAAAATTAAATAAAAGTAGGAAATTAATTATTCTAAGCAGAAAATGTACCAAATGAAATTACGCAAAAATCCAAAATAGCCAAAAGAATAACTCAAAACCATTCAACAAAGAGTTCAAATATCATTCCCTCTCTTCAAAAATAAATTCTAAACTATATGACTTATAAACTATTAAACTAAAATCATATGGGCAGGCCACCTAAAACATTTCCAGGAGATTTTTGGCTGGAAATAAATAGGACGTATTATTGCATGCATTGTAAACAAGTAGAGATAGAAACCAAACTGAAAAAATGCGGGCACAGCATCAAGTAGAAGGTACTGATGATATAAGATAGCACTCCTCAAATTCGGGTACATTACACAGGGAAACAGCCGCTCGCAGAGTGATAGTTTTCTGGGCCTCAACATCTTTCATAGTAAGGGTCAATAGATAKAYCAACTGCCCGYCCAAAACAGCCTTGTTCACTCTCACAAGCTCAAAACATTTTCCCACCTTCTGCACCACCAGTTGGAAGATTTATGATTCATTATAAGACCCAATGATCAAGAATATATAAGAAAGTGTATATACTATATACCTCAGCCTCACTATTGATTGTGAAATTTACAAAGTAAGTCGTTATCTTCAGGGCATCAATAAACGACAACACTTGATACTCGCAGTCAAAGTATATCGGATAGAGACGAGAGGACATCCAACGAGGAGGAATGCAATCGACATCATAGCCCTACATACCAAGGAATTTCACCTTTTCTGAGTCCATTTGGCACATAATCCAGATAATAATAATAAGTATGACAAAGAAAACAGTAAGAAAAAAGAGTATCAATCTAACATATTCAACCATGAACAATCAACCAATTCATCAACATATATATATTCAATCAGCTGATAAAAATAATTGAAATAATTGAATGGGTAGAAAAGCCAAATCAACTTACCCAACTCTTTCGAACTTGATCTAGAAACTTCTCTGCAACCTCAGATTCCTATTTCATTTTAAACTCTCCTACATAGCCGCTAATATGATTATATCTGTATGCCGCGCAATTAGGGTCTGGAGGCCATTTGAACTCAGGAAACTGCACACAGAAAACCTGCCCAGCCGGTTGGAGTTCGAGGGATGCTCAGTTTGTCCATTGCCCACCGTAAGCTGTCATCCTGCTTAACATCAGATTCATCATCGCAACAAATGTTTTGTTGCCACTCACAAGCCGATTCACATTGAAAAGGTTCTTCGTCAATCCTCTCTCTTATTTGCTCGTACTTTTCTTTGAAGGGAAAACAAAAACAGAAAATCTGAAGATCAAAATAGATTATAACTCAAACTGAATATATATCCGCCAAATATCATCAAAATCATGTAGAGATTTTGTTTACCTATTGTGAGCTTAAATAACTATATATACACTGCACATTTTGCTCCAGAAATATCCAACATTATAATGTTTCTAGACCTAAATCCCACCAACGACAATATTTCTTCACAAAATTTCCCAGAACCACAGTATAAATTTACACAAAAATCACAAACACCAAGAAAGGAAATAAATAAATCTAAATCCATAAATTCACCTTGAAAATCAAGCTTTTCACAAAAATCACAAACACCAAGAATTTTAAAACCGAATTAACACCCTTAATAGCAACCATCAAAATCAAAGAAAACAAATACTACAAAATAAAAGGCAAAAGAAAATGAATTACCTCGGAGGCTTTCGAAGGCTCCATCAAATAGCTTGGAACCATGAGTTCCTGAAGGGAACTCTGCTCATCTTCACCGCTTCTCTGAGAACTCGAGTAAGCAAATTTTCTGGGGTTTTTCGATAATTTAACGCCAAATTTCTGGTGGCCGCAAAACTGAAAATTAGCGGCTGGTTTCGCAAGTTTACGCTCGCCGGTTGGATTGATGAATGGGTTAATCGAGGTCGGGATATTCCTTCACCGGTGATGTGGTGCTGGAGATGCAATCCGAGGAGAAGGAGGAGTATCCCGACGAGATTACGCCCTCTTCGTCTTCGTCGGAGCACGAACTACAGATTGCCCGGGGAGGCTGAGAACCGGCGCCGGCGATTTCCTGTCCTGTGAAATTTCTGCAGCTGGAGCAAACTGATAGGCGGACATGGCGAGCTACGAGGAAATTAGCATCGTGGACTTTGGCGTCGCAGCTCCAGCAGAGGAACGCGGCGTCGGAAGAGCAGAAGACGGTGGCGTCCGCATTGCAGAGCTCGCAATGCCTCGATTTCATCGTAAAACTAATCAATTCGAGCGGCTTAGAAGAAGATTTGGAGTAGATTAGAGAGAAGGGTTACGGTGTGAGAGTGAATATAGGGATTCTAAAGGGAGAAATAAATATAACGGAGAGAATGGACGGTCCAGATCAATAGATTTATTTTGAATGGACGGTGGAGATCAGTAGATCAACGAGCACCAGGATCGATGACGTGGCTTTGGATTTTGTGATTTCTATTTTTATTTTATATATACATTCTATGGCGGTTCTGAAACAACTGCTGTAAAACTCTAACATTCTACGGCGGTTATTTTCAAACTGCCGTTCAATTAGCTGGAATCCAGTTTTACGTCGGTTCTCAAATAACCGACGTAGAATGTTGGGGTTTTTACAGCGTTTCTTATAAAACCGCCGTGGGAATAAAGGAATCAACGGCGGTTATCAAAAAACCGCCGTTAAAATATATATTTAACGTCGGTTCTTGAAAAACCGCCGTCAAAATATCGATTTAACGGCGGTTTTCAAGAAACCGCCGTTAAAATATATATTTAACGTCGGTTCTTGAAAAAACCGCCGTCAAAATATCGATTTAACGGCGGTTTTTCAGAAAACCGCCGTTAAAACATATTTAACGGCGGTTTTTCCAGAACCGCCGTTAATAAGCCGCCTTCGTATACTGTTTCTGCAGTAGTGTCAAGCTTTTATCTGGTCGCTGCACCATTGTGAAAAGAGACTGTGCAGTCTTTGTATGTTGCCTCACACTGGAAAATTGCTTCAAAAAGACCGCCTATAACACCCGAAAGCTAGTAATTCTTCCTCGCGCCAATCAATGAAACCAGCTTTGTGCAATTCCTCTCAGTGTAGAGACAAAAGCCATGCATGCCACAGCATCCGTATATCCATGTAAGATCACTTCATTCTCAAAGAGTTGCATGTGATGGACTGGATCTGTCGTCCCATGATACTGAGATTCCAGTGTTTTATACCCCTTAGGTAGTACGGTTTGCAGTATATCATTCGAGAAAGGATGCCTGATTCAAGCTTTTTGGTTGCCTACTTTTGAAAAATGTGTCAAAAGTTCAATAGCTTGCCCGCAAGAGAACGAGGTCGCGCGTAGGTTGGCAATTTGACTCGAGTTGTCTCTCGAGGAACATACAATCGGGAATCTCAAATAGTTTGTTCAAATTCAATTACTTATACAAATTGGGGGGGGGGGGGGGGGATTTTATTGTTTTGTTTATCTAAGAAATTGAAATGCATAAACTATAATTAAAGCTAAGCACTTTACTTCAGCAGCGTGAACATGTAAACTAAAGAAATTAATCTAAGAACTTAAACAAGATCAACTAGCGTAAACAAACAGCAATTATCTAGAACCCAAGGTAAACGAAATGAATTAACTAAACATGAATAACACCCAAACATTAATTAAACTAATGATTACGAATTCGATTACTAAGAGTAACTAGAGTTTGAATCATGAAATAATTCAAGAATAATTATTGAAAACTACTGCTTAATTGCATAAATTAAAATAATAAAACAATTTAAGAGTTTGGAATACTTATTTAAACTAAGGGATGCAGTAGATTCTCCAGCTATTCCGGAGAGGTAGGTTGATCTTTGTTGAACGAATCACGAACTGACTTGAATCTCTGATCTTGATCGCCTATGGACGTTGTGGTGTATTATTTACGAGCCGATGGACTATGAGTAGGGATATAGTGTTATGGTATGTGTAGCATGTCTAGCCTCCTCTTTAGGACGGACTTTGAAGGGTTTATATAGTTTTCTCAAGACTTGGAGCATAAGAAACCCTAAAATTCCGATTCTGGGCCATCACGTCGAAGTCACGTCGATTGACGCGAGCTGGGGCTCAGCGTCGACACGTCTGGCGCGCTCGCATTGCCTGGGTATGGGCATCGATCGACGCTACAGAAGATTGCGTCGACTTGAGCGTCGATCGACGCACCTTGGATCGACGCTACAGAAGGCTCCGTCGGCTTGAGCGTCGATCATCGCACTCTTGGATCGACGCTTCAGAATGTTGAGTCGGTCATGCATCGGCATGGCATTGATCGTCGCGGGCAAAGTTGCGCGTCGACGGAGCATCGACGCCCACGTCGATCGATGCGGCTGGCAGATTGCCTAGCCTCCTCGATCTTTTCTGCTACTCTTTCATCGGAAGGCTCGTTCTCATACCTCGAACATCAAACATCATCTATTTTCGTGCTGAACTCTTCCGGTTACTTAGCTGTAAAGTGAAAAACCACAAATAATCACTTATTTGCATCAATCTAGATCAAAAAGCGGTAAAATAAGTTGAGAGTACAAATTTACTAATTAGAGCTTAAACCACCCAACTTATACCAAAAACAATAAGAAAAACAAGCTAAAATACTACTAAAAATAAGGACAATTATGTGCTAATCAACTACCCCACGCTTATTGGTTTTTTCGTCCTTGAACGAACGATAGATTCAAAGTATAGCAATAATAAAAATCAGTCCAAGCAATGAGTCGTGCGATGATACATAGATAATTTTGAAAATATAGGTAAATGTGATGCAACTTCAAACACTCCACCCCTATTACATTGTCGCTCCCAAATTGAATCCATGCATCCTCACAAGGATAATATATAGGGTCTACGCTCAAAGCACTCGAGTATTTTCTGCATGGGATGTGTATACACACAAATCATACAAATACAAGCACAATAAATAAGCACCGAAAATCAATCTCTTTTCAATCGCAAATTAAGTGTGTTGTCGAACAAAGAATCGAAAAAGGTCTTTTCGGGTTGTAGTGTAAAGATTTTTGGACGGGTATGGAATATATAAGTCGTGTGGTTAACTCACAATATAACGTGATCAATAACTCACCCAACTAGTCTAATTACGAAGCAAAATGCTTCACCTCGTTCAAAAACAAAAATCTCACTAAACACTCATAACATAGCCTTTAAACATAGGCTATTTCCCAACTCATAACTCTAAAACTGACTTGTAGCGTAAACCACTTAAATACAATTGAAGCTTATAATTTGCTTCTACACAACTCATGCTTTTTAAACATTAGGCTTCATAAAAAAAATCAATAATAAACACAAGCCTTCATTAGCGCGTAGGCAATGACTAACACAAATTCAACTAGACTCACCATCCTTCTTTTTCTTCTTCTCTTTTTTTTATTTCCCCCTTATTATAAATTTTTATGGGGTCATTTTTTTTTCTTTTTCGGATGGTGGTCTTTTATTACAAAAATTCATAAAATCATAAATTCCTAATAAAAATCCCAAAACTCTAATAACCAATAAATATAGCGAACCCCATGCTTTTAATGGGTTGTAGGGGTCGACTCAAAAACACTCATGGCTATAGGCATGGATTATTTGGCTATGAATGGCTCATTCGGAATTTATAGTGGCTAAAATATATTTATATGGCCGGAATAGGGTTTTATATGCGCCTTAACCTCATTTTCAAAGTCAACTACACACAGCGGTTTCAAAGAGATCTCAAATCAAAACTCATTCATGTACATGCAATGATGATAAACACTCAGGTTACTCACAGGCTTTTGCATGAAAAAGTTTTGAATTGACGCTGTTTTTAAGGTTTTGCGAAATCAATTGCGTCCAAGTACCATTTAAAATATATAAATAATAATTTTGAAAAATTATGCACTTATGCACGCTCAAAGTTAAGAACATCTCATCAAACATAGCTAACTTCGATAGGCACGCCATACAAACACAATTCAGCCAGAAATAGCCATCAATCACGTAAAAACTTAAATTGCACATAATTTTCAATATCATACTCAACCATCCCCCCCTCGAAAACTCGGTAATCACCTGATTGCCATAAATATAAAGAAAACAAATCAAAGGAGGATAGGAGTAGGAAAAACGTCCCTGGAAATTGATGGTCGAATTTCCTCAATTGAAGTGGTGCAATTTCCGTTGTCTAGGGTTTCGTGATTGTACTTTTTCCTTGAAACAACCTATTAAAAACAAACACACAAACAAAACAAACTACGATTGCGAATAATTGCCATGCACAAGTGCCCGGTGGCACATCTTATGGGATTTGAAATGGCTGGAATGCAGCTCAACGTCGTAAACGGCTCAATTTCCACTCATCAAAAATTTCCGGACCGCGGCTAACTAGGGTCGGAATGCGACCTCGATCGACGGAAACAAAATTCGTGAATATTAGACGGCAGACGCTACTAGCGGTAGCATGTAGCGGTAGGTTGCCTAGCGGTAAGCTCATCGTTATCCCTATTGTTGCGGCTAGCGGTAAGTTCATTGGTTGATCATCATCGTTAATGCCTCGAGTTGAACTGGCGGTAAGGCCTTGCGGTAGCGAGCTGCCGCTATATTACCGCTAGGTGTCCAGAATAAGCAATTTTATCGTATTTTCTGCACATCAACACATACATAAACGTACCACGGAAATTGACTTAATACAAAAATAGAAATAAAATGAAGATAAGAAAAAGAAAACTAACTATCGCTTGGGTTGCCTCTAAAGAAGTGCAACATTTAACGTCTTATGCTCGACGTGATTCCACGCGATTAATTCTTAACCCGTGGGGGCTCCACTAATTCTTCCTCATCAAAATCGCGATTCAGCCCACGTTTCTCATAGAAAGGTTTGATTCTATGCTTGTGGACTTGGAATTTCGACTTCTTACTCTCATCGTATAGAGTGAAAACTCCGTACTCATCCATTTCCGTTATCATAAATGGTCCACTCCATGCGGCCTTGATATTGGTTGGTTCAAATTTACGTTCAGAATTGTAGAGAACTAGTTGACCAACCTTGAACTTCTTATCATGAAACTTCTTATTAAAAACATTATTCGACTCCTTTTTCTTTGTCGTCCAATCCTTACTAAACGCCTCTCCCCTGTCCAAGTGATCTTTACCATCCTCATCATCAAGCTCGTTCATAGTGTTAATGCTTAGTAGTTCACTCATGCATGAACCTACTAAATCAACAGCAGAACATTCATCTTTCACGAACGATGTAGGAGTGTTGTTGATTTTGTTTAGTGAAAACATGATTGTCTCACCCAAAACGGATAAGGTCATCTTCCCCTTGTGCACGTCAATTAAAGTATGAGAGGTGGACATAAATGGTCGACCTAGCAGAATAGTATGCTCTGTGCCTTCTTTTGGAACTTTGCCGACATCAAGTATGACGAAATCAACTGGAATTACAAGTTTGCCGACTTGAACTAATACATCTTCAACTATCACAAGCGGTTGTCTAATTTATCGATCTGCCATTTGTAGTCGCATCGTAGTCGGCCTCATTGTTCCAAGGTCAAATTCTTTATATAGTGAGTACGCATCAAATTGATCTCTGCACCAAGGTCGAGCATTCCACGTGCCGTTTGACCCTTTCCTAAGGCAATAGTTATGCAAAAACTCCCCGGGTCTTTCTCCTTTTTGGGCAGCGGACCCTTGCATATGGCGCTCACTTCTTTGGTTAATTCTACTAGTTGTGTCGTCTCCATTATCTATTCTCTCGTGACTAACTCCTTGAAAAATTTAGCATATCCAGGCATCGTCTTTATCACATCTAGTAAGGGGAGATTAAGGTTCACGTTTTTCATTAAATTGTACAACTCCATAAACTTCTTGTTTTCTTTCGCCGGACGAAGTCGACTTGGAAAGGGAACATGATCATAACTAGTCAAATTCTTTGGATGGTCAGTTGTTGAATTGTTCCTCCTTTTTAACGCTCTCAGCACATATGGATTGGTCGATTTATGCATAAGATCGGCCGGTTTGGTTGCATCTTCTTGCGATTGGGTCTCGGCTTTCTCCGTGCCTTCTTCCTTTTCTAACTCTATGCCATTAACGACCTCCTTTCCACTTCTCAGCACATGAATAGCCGAGGCGTGTTCTGTTTGGCTCGGAAACTTATTTTTCTCCTTTGATAATGTTGTTACTGTTGCGGAAAGTTATCCTATAATCCTATCTGAATGCTGCTACCCTTGCTACACAGCCTTAATAAGCTCATGACCTTGCTGTACAGCCTTAACTAGTTCATCAAACCTTGACTCAAATTTTGCATTGAGATCCGTTATTTGCTTATTCACTTGTGAAGTTAATTGCATGAGTCCTTCTCGATTTCGTACAGTCTCCGCTACTTGATTTTGTTGCCATACTAAAAGTTGATCATTTGCTTCCACAAGCGCAGGCGCTTGTTCGGGGCCATATGTGAAGTTTGGATGATTGGGAGGTCCTGGATGATATGTGTTTCCCGCTGGAGGTTGAGGTTGGAAACTTTGAATAGCTTTGACCTCTGTTTCTTCCACTTTATCAAACACGGTTGTGCACACGCCCGCTATGTGTCCTTGAAATCCACATCGTGCACATAACTCAACAGTCTTCTTCGATAATTCCATTTTCGCCACCTTTGCTCTTAGGGCGGCCAACTCCTTGGTCATCTCTTCGAACATCATTTCTCTCTCGTTTGGCATCTCGGAGACTTCTTTGACCATAATCGTTTATGGTCGAGAATTAGTTTGTCTAGATTTCTCGCTCAACTTCTCAAACAGTTGCTTGGCCTCCGTTGCTGTCAAGTATCCAAAATCTCCTCCAGCAGCTACTTCTACGTTATTTTTATAAGAATCCAAAAGCCCTTCGTAGAACAACTGATTTACCATTCCCAGAGAGTTGTGATGATGTGGGCAAGCTTGCAATAATGATTTGAAACGTTCCCATGCCTCATGAAGAAACTCCCCATCTTGCTGGACAAAGTTGGCTATTTGTCTCCGAATATGGCCCGTCGTCTGTTCTGAGTAATATTGATTTATAAATTTGTCGCTAACCATGGGACAGTCAATCATAGATCTCGGTTCTAGTGATAGTAGCCAAGATTTGGCTTTATCTTTCATGCAGCTTGGAAAGCACACCATTTGAAGGTCTTCGTGATGAAGTCCCGAAGATGGGATCCTACTAACTTCGGCGTAAAACTCCTTGAGGAAAGTCAATGGATCTTCATTGGTGAGGCCATGAAATGTCGGGAGGTTGTTGATGATATGAGGTTTTAGCTCGAAGTCTCTTGCAGTCCTTCCCAACACAATGGAAGAACTATAGGGACCCACTTGAGGAGTCGTGAACTCTCTTTATCTTGGTTCGCGCGCCTCTCGTTGGTATCTCTCTTGGTTATTTGGCCTTGCGTGGTTCCTATCGTACTCGTCTCTCTCATCATAGTTGTCATTCGCAAGCCAGTCATTAATTCGCTCGTTTCCATGGTAAGATCTCTCGGAATAGTCGTCCGGAATGTGGTGGTTGCGATTTCTATTTTCTCGTCCTCGCTCTTCACTTTGGTTTATCATATTCCCCTGAAAATTTTCCCAATACTATCGAGGCTGTACCGGTCCATTGGGGTGAAATGGTTCACTCCCGTACCCATTTCTTTGTCGTGGAGGTGAGTTCCTCGATGGTTGATTGTCCTCGTTGTTATGGGTAGGGTTGTCCAGCCGCAGCATCGCTTCTGGAACCGGATGAATAAAATTAGTCGTGGCAGACGATTCACTTTTGGATATGTGAGGTGGTATTGCTCGATTGGAACGATGAATGTTGTCGATAAACGGTGCAAGTTCGAGTCTCAGTGATCTCCGACCTTGCATACACTTAACAGCAGGTTAAACGTATCGACTACAAAAAATGTTTATACAAAGAGACGGTAAAAATTAAATGAACAAACATATTTTTGAAAGCCTTTGCAATGTTCCCCGGCAACGGCGCCAATTTTTGATTCAAGCTTTTTGGTTGCCTAATTTTGAAAAATGTGTCAGAAGTCCAATAGCTTGCCCGCAAGAGAACGGGGTCGCGCGTAGGTTGGCAATTTGACTCGAGTCGTCTCTCGAGGAACATACAATCAGGAATCTCAAATAGTTTGTTCAAATGCAATTACTTATACAAATTGGGGGGGGGGGGGGGGGGGAATTTGATTGTTTTGTTTATCTAAGAAATTGAAATGCATGAACGATAATTAAAACTAAGTACTTTACTTCAACAACTAGAACATGTAAACTAAAGGAATTAATCTAAGAACTTAAACAAGATCAACTAGCATAAACGAACATCAATTATCTAGAACGCAATGTAAACGAAATGAATTAACTAAACATGAATAACACCCAAACATTAATTAAACTAACGATTACGAATCCAAATACTAAAAGTAACTAAGGTTTGAATCATGAAATAATTCAAGAACAATTATTGAAAACTACTGCTTAATTGCATAAATTAAACTAATAAAACAATTTAAGAGTTTGGAATACTTATTTAAACTAAGGGATGCAGTAGATTCTCCAGCTATTCCAGAGAGGTGGGTTGATCTTTGTCGAAGAACGAATCACGAACTGACTTGAATCTCCGATCTTGATCGCCTATGGACGTTGTGGTGTATTGTTTACGAGCCGACGGACTATGAGTAGGGATATAGTGTTATGGTGTGTGTAGCGTGTCTGACCTCCTTTTTAGGACGGACTTTGAAGGGTTTATATAGTTTCCTCAAAACTTGGAGCATAAGAAACCCTAAAATTCCGATTCTGGGCCGTCACGTCGACGTCGCGTCGACGCGAGATGGGGCTCGGCGTCGATGCGTCTGGCGCGCTCGCGTTGCCTGGGCATGGGCGTCGATCGACGCACCTTGGATCGACGCTACAGAAGGTTGCGTCGACTTGAGCGTCGATCGACGCACCTTGGATCGACGCTACAGAAGGTTGCGTCGGCTTGAGCGTCGATCGTCGCACTCTTGGATCGACGCTTCAGAATGTTGCGTCGGTCATGCGTCGGCATGGCGTCGATCGTCGCGGGCAAAGTTGCGCGTCGACGGAGCGTCGACCCCGCGTCGATCGACGCGGCTGGCAGCTTGCCTAGCTTCCTCGATCTTTTCTGCTACTCTTTCACCGGAAGGCTCGTTCTCATACCTCGAACATCAAACTTCATCTATTTTCGTGCTGAACTCTTCCGGTTACTTAGTTGTAAAGTGAAAAACCACAAATAATCACTTATTTGCATCAATCTAGATCAAAAGGCGGTAAAATAAGTTGAGAGTACAAATGTACTAATTAGAGCTTAAACTACCCAACTTATACCAAAAACAATAAGAAAAACAAGCTAAAATAC